>VDFB02058547.1:0-46606 GCA_007258455.2 Sequoia sempervirens
AACATATCACCTTTAATTACCTTAAAGTAAAGATTTGGGTTTGCATCATTCTTGGAGAATCCTAGTCCCAAGAGGTAGCTGTCAATTCTTTCATACCAGGCCCTGGGTGCCTGTTTAAGTCCATAGAGTGCTTTCTTTAGTTTGCATACATGTGAGTCAGGTTTATGTATCACAAAACCTTCAGGCTGTTCTAGATAGACTTCCTCCTCAATGGTTCCATTTAGGAAGGTAGTTTTCACATCCATTTGATGGATCTTCCAGCCTTTAGCTACTGCAATGGCTATCACTGCTCTCACAGATGTGTAATGGGCAACAGGTGCAAATGTTTCTTCATAATCAATGCCTTCCTTCTGTGAAAAACCTCTTGCCACAAAACGTGCCTTATGTTTTTCTATACTGCCATCAGCAGCATGTTTGATTTTGAAGAGCCATTTAGAAGAGACAACAGATTTCTCTTTTGGTCTAGGCACTATATCCCATACATCATTCTTTAGAATGGATTGATACTCTTCCGTCATAGTGTCCTTCCATACTTGATGTCTGAAGGCTTCTGAAACACTGGTGGGTTCTGAATTTATGATGTCATTCATTAGAGCAACATAGCTTGAGAACCGTTTGGGTCTTTTACTCTCCCTAAACGTTCCTTTGGGTGCTACATGATTCTCAGCTTCTTTGATCATCTTTCTAGCCCAAAGTGGTCTCTTCTTGCCATTGTCATTTGTGTTCTCATCTGAAGTAGATAGAAATTCATTTGGTATTTCCTCAGGATACTCCCTCTGAATCTCAGGGGTGGGGTAGGATCCTCGTCTAAGACTCTAGGTGAATAAGTTTCTATCTCACTTGAACTTCTTGCCCTTTTGAATGCAATGTCTTCTTCAAAGATGACATCTCTGCTCAATTCAATTTGTTTATGCCCGGGTATGAATATCCTGTAAGCTTTGGAGGTTTCACTATATCCCACAAATACCCCTTTCTTTCCGGAAGGTTCTAGTTTGAATCTCTTCTCATTGGGCACATGAAAATAGACTGGGCAACCAAAAATCCTAAAGTGACTAATATCAGGTTTTATGCTAGTAAATGCTTCTTCAGGAGTTTTGTTATCTAGATGAGAATGAGGACATCTATTTTGAATGTAGACAGCAGTTTTAGAGGCTTCTGCCTAGAATGGGGTTTCTATGTTCTGGTCAAGTAACATTGCTTTTGCAACTTCTACAATGGTTCTATTTTTCCTTTTAGCAACCCCATTTTGTTGAGGGTTGTAGGCTACTGTAAACTCTCTCTTAATCCCAGCATTCATGCAAAATTCTTTAAAGATTTCAGAGGTGTATTCTTTCCCATTGTCTGTCCTTAGAATTTTGATTTTCTTCCCAGAGAAGTTTTCAGAAAGAGCTTTGAACTCTTTGAACCTTTTAAGGATTTCTATTGACTCTTTACACTTAAGAAATAAATCTAGGTCTTCCTAGAGAAGTCATCTATAAATATGACATAGTATAGGAAGCCTACCTTGGAGGGTACAGACATGGGTCCACATAAATCAGAGTGAACCAGTTCTAACACATTTTGGGTTTTACTCAAGCTATTGTGAAAGGATCCCTTTGTATTCTTTCCTAGGGCACAACCTTTACAAGCTCCTTCATGAGTTGGTTTTAACTTAGGTAATCCTGTTACAAGTTTTTCCACAGAGGGTAGGGCACGAAAATGAAGGTGTCCTAGTCTTCTATGCCAAATTTCATTTGAATTGGAAGTATCAAGGATAAGGGCTTGCTTGACTTCAGTGCATAGTTTATAAAGATAACCTTGCCTTATACCTATGGTTAGAGCTTTCTTTATAGACGAGTTCTTAGGCCATGCCAAAACTTTCCCATCCATAAAGGTAACCCTATATCCATTGTCTTCTAGAGCAGAGATGGATATTAGATTCCTCTTTATTCCAAGTACAAATAAAACTCCAGTGAGTTGAAGGGAGAGACCGGATTTCAATGTGATGGAGCAAGTTCCAACCCCTTTTACTTGATGTGCAGAATCATCCCCAATTGTTACTTCTTCATCAGTCTCTTTAGTCATAGTGTCTAAGTGTTCTCTAAACCCTGTGATGTGCCTCGAAGAACCACTATCAATTACCCAGTTGTTGATATTGTTAGATACTTGACTTGATAAGGCTGAATAGAATACAAATTTCTCAGAATCATGGTCTGAATTTGACTTTTCTACTTTAGCAAATGATGCTTGAGGATTTGATCTGTCAAGGCATTTCATTGCATAGTGCCCATATTGATCACATCTAAAACATTGTACTTGAGAGATGTCTTTCCTCTTCTTGAATGATCCTTTTCCATGGGAATTTCTCTTTCTCTTAAATGATCCTTTCCCGTAAGAGTTTTCCTTACCCTTTTTATTAGATGATGTGTTGAGCACTTGAATGTCCTCATCTATCGATTTTTGTTTGTTTTCTTTTGTTGAGAGTCTTGTTTCCTCTTGAAGGCAGTCTATTCTTAGCCTATCAAACTTGCGGAGTTCAGATCTCGCACTTATTCCTTGAACAAATGGCTCCCATGAGTTTGGTAGGCCTCCTAGTGCAATTAGTGTTAACTCTTTGCTATCAATTTGATATCCAATTGAAGATAATTGATCCCTTAGTTCAATGATCCGCATGAAGTATGCATTAATAGTTTCTCCTTTGTTTATTTGGACATTGTTGATTTGCCTCTTTAATGCAAGAGTCCTACAGGTGTTGTTTATCTCATAGGTGCTCTCAAGGGATTTGAACATGAGATATGTAGTTTCATGTTTTGCTAGAATAGGTACTATGTGGCCCCTAACTGCATCTACTAAGATTTTCATGGCTTTTTCATTATTCTCAATCCATTGAGTTTTCTCAGGATCATCCTCTGGTTCCCCCATGTTTTCATTCACAAATGAGTCTAACTTATTTTCTTTGAGAATCATCATGATTTTGAATTTCCATGAGGTGAAGTTGTTTGCTCCCTCAAGACGATCTTCAAATCTGATCATACTTGACATTATGAAGAATGTGATGAGAATTCGATTTTTCAAAAATACGAATTTTTCTAAGAATCTGATATCTAGATTTGATTTGGATTCACTCAACTTGGCTCTGATACCATGTAAATGTTATCAAATCTTATCAGAGCTGGATCCTAAAAGACCTATGGAAATTCTAAGTCTGAAATTCAGTGTAAGAATTCTAAGTCAGATTTTATACTTTTGTATTTTGAATGTGCTGATTGCAGAACATTAATTGATTTCGATGTTTGCAAGATAGAAATATTTTCCCATTTATATCATGGGAGAAGACACGTTTAAAGGAGATGCGTCTCATGAGAGGATGTGTCTCCACAAGGTGGAGACACGTCTGCTCATGGGATGTGTTCCTTGAGCGCGCGGGTTCTCTTGATAAATTCGGTAGTTACCAATTATCATGCTTTTACCAAGCAGCAAACAAAAGATTCGAATTATCCTTGAATACGTTTTATATTTAAGAGTAGTTCGATTAAATATAAAAGATGATGATGCATAAATGCAATCATCATTTATATCTGACCGATGCTATCTTAAATCAACAGTTGTGAGTAGCTATCAAGGTTTCTGAGTCCTTCTAATTCGAGTAGAATCTTAAAGTAGAATAAATTTCATTTCATGCAAGTAGATAGTAACTGTGGAATGTGGTCTTCAATTTGAGCAAACTTCTTCTATCCATACCACTAGTGGGCTCGTTGATGGTGAGTTCACCTTGCGTGGTCAACTGGAACATTGCGGACTTAACTTCATTTGTGATTCACATGTTGGTATGCATCGTTGTGACGGTGTCTTCGTGTTGAATTATGATCTGAATACCTTTGGTTACTCCTCTGAAGATTGCACCGGTTCTGTGGAAGCTGTCTAAAGTGAGGCAAGGCGGAATCTGGTTGAGGCTTGTGAAAATTGATCTCCACGTCCCACGCGTAGATTAGTCCACAACATTTTCTATCCCTGCAACCATTTAAATTCAATACTTTCTGGTTAGTTTAGGAAACAAGAGCTTTATAGACAAACCTTCTGAGCATTCAAAATTCCTTTTTCCGCTGTTGAATAATTTCGTAAGTCCCCTTGAAATACCAGCAAATCACATCGAGCCAACTGAGACTATCCACTGCATGAAGGAACCTTGGAGTTGAATGCATGATCTTTCTAGCAATCTTAGCATGCGGGAGATTTTGTTCAAGAGAGGATAGAGTCGCCGTTGGTAACTTTATTCTATGTTGGTGCGGTCACAAAAAGCACATCAACAGGTTGCTGCTTACTTGGTTCTCCCATTCAAATTGAATTGGTAGGCTTATTTATCTATCCTTCTATTAGTCAAATCCTAGTACAAACGAGAACTTAATTAGCTAGTCGTGTTGAACTTGGGAGGATTATAGAATAGGGGGTCAACCCACCAACCATCAAACTAAGTAGTGTTGACTTTTTTGTCGCTCTTGCATATTTGGTGTAGAAATACCAAATGATGTCGAATGAATGTTGACACCAATTACAAGGTACTCCCCCATATGCTTGTACCACTCTAATGTTCTATATGTTTAAAATGACATCTGAATCAATTGCTCGCCCTATGGATAGTAGGGCTGCTCCTCATCACTCCCCCCACCCATAGATAGTAGAGGGCTAGGAGAGGTCAAGCCCTATAGATAGTAGGGACATCATACTATTGATCCATATTCTATTACATGCAACTTGTGGACTCATGTGACCTATATATAAATAGATGATATGATCAATGATTGGTTGTATCCACTTGGACAAGGAAATTAGGTTCTTGCTCTTCGGGTCTGCATGACACTACTCTACATAGTCGTTGGATCCAATCACCTTAATCTATGATAGAGGTTGTTCCCCCTGATATAGCAAGTGGTCTTGTTGTAGAGTCATAGAGCTTTTTCCCAAAAGAGATATACCCATATAACCGGGGTGCTCTGATCCTAAACAATAGGCAAATAGGTTCAACACTAGATGTAGATAGGGGGTTGGTTAGGTTTGTCTATCTAGGAATCATTCGAGTGCAGTTAATGGTGAAACCGTCTGCAACCACCGCTCTAAACCCATCAACCTCCCGTGTTTGGAGTCCCCTATGTGCTACAAGTCCCTCATCAATAAAATTATGTGTAACCCCTGAGTCAATCAAAACTATCATCCGCTGCCCCTTAAGTGTTAAATTTAAGTGAACAGATTAAGTGCACAGAAAGTAATTCAAAAAAAACAAACAAAATAACGCAGCATATACCCTGGGAAAAGCCTCCTCTTGAGGAAGAAAAACCCAGCAACAAAGACCTCTCTTATATTTGATGTAACAGTGGCAATTTTACACATTACAATGAGGTCTAACACAAGACTGATATACAACACCTGGCAATATGGAACAGATGGCAACTTGGTAAATCACACCTGGCAATGACTGAACACAGATCTGGCAGTGTTTGCTTTGTGTTGAATGGTCTTCAATTTGTACACCGGATTGTCTTCAATCTGTGCTAGCTCAACACTATGTAAAGTTCGCCTTGATGATCTGATTGAACTGAATAGACTTCAATCTGTTTAAGTCTGCACTGAATACAATATTAGCGCTGCTTATGATGCCCTGTAACTTGTATTCGCACTTGATAATAAGTTTGCACTTGATACTATAGAACTTATGTGAATATCGAACTGATGATGATGTAGTCGAACTCCACCAGATAATATATTCGCACTTGAACAGATTGGCACTTAATCAGATTGGCACTTAATCAGATTCGCACTTGAGCAGACAGAAATGAAGTGAAGGACTGAACTCAGTTAGAGTGATTACAATGGATGAAACAAGGAGTATATGTACAAGTGAATGAGAGAGACGCCTCTCTTAAAATCCTTCATGTCGGCCTCTAATGATAGTCGGCCTCAAATAAATATTAACTATCTTCTAATGAATTTCAAATTCTTTTATGTTGGCCATAATATGAAATACAAAACAATAAATATAAATTGAATAGCCAACGGCTATTATTCAATTTATGATTCCACGAGGGAGCTGAGCTGGAAGGAGCTACCGAAGCTGCTATATCATTAACATTAAGGACTCCCCTAATGCGTAAAAATTCATTCTTTTGAAAGCTATATAGCTGGGCAAGCTTACACTCCTTTGATTCCCCTTTTTCAACCTCTCCTTGAGGTTCTTCTCCCTCTTTTTCATCTAAGTCAGATTGCAGGTCTGAACTTTCAGTCCCACTTTCCTCTACTGAATAGTACTCTATTTGATGCATTTTACCCGCTTTGGTACATATATGATCCTTAGACCAAGGTTCTCTACACTTGAAACATAGGCCCTTCTTTCAAAGGTCATTTAAAGTGTCTCCATCAAGCCTAGTGACTGATTTTTTCTTCTGAAGAGTGTACTTAGTGAAAGGTCTCTTATCCTTTTTGTGCACAAAAGGTTTGGACTGAAATTTTGTTTTAGGGGCAGCCCACTCCATACTTCTTGCTTTTTTCATTGTTTCCTGTAAAGTTGGTGGTTCAAATGCCTTAATCCATCCCTTAAGTGGCTCCATAAGACCTTTACTGAATAAGACAGCCATCCTCCTCTCTGTAATCCTTGTAACCATCACTTTGTAAAGTGCCTTGCCAAAACTGATCCAAAAGCTCTGATTTTCTGCCTTTGGAATTTTGACAAACACTTTGTATGCAACTTCCAACTTGCTGATAATAAGCTTCAGATTGTTCTATTTTTGTTTATGATGAATTAATGCTTGTAAATATCTTCTAAGATGACTGCAAATATCTAAAATGGAGA
Organism: Sequoia sempervirens; assembly: GCA_007258455.2. Taxonomy (NCBI): domain Eukaryota; kingdom Viridiplantae; phylum Streptophyta; class Pinopsida; order Cupressales; family Cupressaceae; genus Sequoia; species Sequoia sempervirens. The sequence continues at coordinate 6,821 of VDFB02058547.1, forward strand.
TGCAACACTTTTATATTTTCATATGCAAATACATGAAATTCTGATATGAAATGTACACCTACAGCTAAGAGGCATTTTAACAAACACTTGCTTGCAAACTACTTTAGTAAGATGGATTTACAAGTAATAGGCATTTTATCAAACAAATTGCAGCCAAACTCCTTATTTCTCCAATTCACTATTGCAAGAGTATGAACGAAATTACAAGCTGTTTATAAGATACAATCAGACCTTATACAAATGGATTTCAACTCACTACTTAATATGCTAATGATTGAAACTCAATACCCAACTGCTGTGACTGAATTTACATTGCATAAGCAAATATATTGCTTTCCAGATGACTGAAATTACATTTATAATATGCTGATTACATTTGCCATGAACTCTATATGACTAGATGACTATAAATGCAATGCAATAACAAAATGCGGAACTTGGAAATTCTATAGCAGCCACCATAAAATGATTCGATTCTCTTTAATGAAGATGTCAATGCCTTCAAGAATGTTGCGCCAATACTCTTTGACGCCACACGACCTTTGGAGAATTTTATTGGAATTTTTACAGCCTTTCTAAACCAAAATCGCCCCTTCCTAAGAGGGCCGCCCTTGCTTGCTTGGCAATATTTTAGAAAAATAAATACAGCCTCTAAGCTCCTCAAATTTGTTATGAAAATGATTGCCAACACAAAAGGAAGCAATCCCTCAAGTGCTCACAAAATTATATCTCCTTATTGAAGAGCAACGAATGAAAATGTAATTTCTCTCATGGCTGATCTGCAGACTGAAACAAAATTTTAGACTTCAAATAATTTCCCAAACTCCTCCAAAAATGATTGCAATTAGCACAATGAGAAAGACTGAAGTATCTTCCTCCACTATCCAACTAGGGTTGGTGTTGCACAACCGAAATTGGCACTTAACCAGCTAGGTTTGGTCTTTCACAAACGAAGAATGGAAATCAATGAACTAAGCATTCAGCTTCAACAGTGTAGTAGAAAAAGTGTACTCAACTCCAGATGTCCAAATGCATAGCCAAAGCCTCTTTTTATACTTTTTCAACCTCATCACCAAGAGGTTTCTAGAAGATTCCAGATATATTCCTTAAGTGACTTTATTATTTTATTTTTTTATTATAAGTCACTTAAGTCATTTTTTATTATTAAATTAATTAAATAATAAGTCATCCATTTTGATATTTTATTTTTTTGGAATAACTTAATAAATAATTAATTTAATAACACCTCTTGATTTAATTAAATCATCAATTAAGCTATCCTCATAAAATATCAATAATTTGGACAACTTAATTAAATAATTTAATTAAATCACCATACCTCCAATTTGGGGACATGACACACTTAAAGCCTCTGAAATTCTGCTATGTAAGCCTCTACTATACCATATTGCTTAAGCTGGGCCAGCTCTCTAAAATGAATCTCGGGGTCCTTCTTGGCAAACCTTTCAATGAGCCTAGTGGTGAACTCGTCATATGTTGTGCTAGACCTATGTCCCAAATGCAAAGTGGCAAACTTAATTTCCTCTTCCTCCGTCATGGGTCTAAGGGCTAAATAATTGTCAAGCTTCTGTACCCAATCCCTCGCTGTGCAATTGCCACTCCCATCAAAGTGGGAAAGTGTTACCTTACCAATGGCTTGCTGCAAGTCTCTCTGCACTGTTGGTCCTCTCTGATCAAATTTGTTTCCGTTTCTCTTCCTCTTTTGGTCCAGGAATTCATTGTAAGATAGGTTCATCTTAATGGCTTCATGAAGATTGTCGTACTCAACATACCCCTCCCTTAAGCTATCCACAAATGACACAGAAGTATCTGGATTGGTCTGAGGTGCCTCCTTAGGTAAGAAGGTGGGCTGAAATGGCCTAGAAAAAATGTGTGAATTAGCTGTAGTATGCTGTCCCCCATGACTACTTTGCTGATTTGAAGCACTATGTTCTCTTGTATGCGTTGTGTTGTGGATTATTAGGAGTAGTTTGCACCACTATATTTTTCCCAATCTTTCCAAGCAATTGACACATCATGTTCATCATCGTGGCAAACTTTTTCTCCATCCTAGCTCCTAGACTTTGCGACCTAGCTCTCCATTTTCCTCTTTCAGCTATATTACCTACGGTTTTGTCCTCACCTCCTTGAGAATCCAGCTGCATTTTTGTACCCTGTGAAGACTCCCAATGAGCCTTAAGAACTCTTGATATTGTTTGACCTTCCGGAATAGGTGGGGGCTTCCAATGTCTTTTTCTAATATCCCTCTGTATATATCTTTGTTCTCTTGCACTCATAGAATGGAAAGTGCTGATTTCTTATGACTACACAGGATGGCAGGAAGAACTGGCTTTGATACGACTGTAACATACACCCCTAAATTTTTTTTTAGTTCACTGTTTGCTATGTGTTTGTTTGCTGATATGTTTGTGTATGTTCTCAATGCGTTTTCAAGGTGTATACATCACATGATATATTGCAAAACACGAAGAGAGCTAGAAGATAATAACACCATTCATAGCAGATTGCAACATATTGAAGTAACAATATTTTCAGATTTAAATTAGAATAGTTACAATAAGTTATCAGACCTGATAAATGAAGTTTCAGTCATGATAGTGGCCTTTCAACTGCAGCAATGAGACTCTTTGTTGGCAACGATCAACACCCAAGCATTTGGCATTCAAACACCTTGTTCTCCAACGTCCAGACCTCAATATTCAGACCTCAATGTTCAACAACAGAAGGCCATACACGTGCTGGTCACAAATTGAAGTTTTTGCAACAACAAGGGTGTCCCAGTGAAAAGTTCGATCTGCTCTAGAAAATTAAATCCTTCACCAAAAAATGCAAGTTAGCACTTGATAGAATCGCCATGAGAAGGGTCATCCAATGAATCAATACCCATTTCAAAATCTCAGTCCATCTCATAGGTATGAGCAAAAACGTGGGTTCAGGTCCAGAACGATATTGCCTTTAAAATGATTAGAAACACACCAAAACTTCAAATAAACCATGCCAAACTGAAAGCTAAACAATTCCACACCAAAACAAGGAGAAACTCCTCAAAAGAACTGAAAAATCTTCATTTTCAATCACCAAATTCCCTTGAAAACTGAACTATGATAAGCCCTATATGATCCCTATTGTAGAATCACTCACAATCTGACTAGGGTGGATATTTCACCAACGAAATCAGCCCAATCGACGAGGTTTTCCATCCTCAGTTTGCAAACCAAGCAATATGGAAGAAATGCAGTAGCATTTTGGTTATGTTGCCAAAGTGAAGATGTCCAAATGAGAGCCAAAATGAGATTATAAAGAGATTAGGGCGACTGGGCTTGAAAAGTTTTTCAATTCCCTCCTAAAACCCATGCCCTTCCTTTCATTTGAAAATTTAAACATTTTAAATTCCTCTTCACCTTTGGGTGTCCCACACCAGAAGAATATAATATTAATAAAGCTTTCAAAAACAACTTTAAGTTGTACGCCTAGGCCCAAGGTGCTTTTTGAATGACCACTCACCCCCTCAACTTAAGTTTATAAAATAACTTTATAAAACAACTTAAGTGATTGAATAAAACAATTATTAAATACTTCGACCTTAGGCTCTCTAAACCATAGTAACGAGACGCGGACGCGGCTCAGACTCGGCGAGGGCGACTCGGCGCGGGACTCGGCGACTCCGGACGCGGACGCGGCGCAGACGCGGCAAAATTAAAAAAAGTTGAAAAACCCTAGAAATTTAGAGATTTTTAAGGATTTAAAACTTGTTTCAAGCACCCTTTATTGAATACAACACAAATACAAGCAAATTTGATCACATGCATAAGTATACAACGATTACATAAGTATAAGGTACACATTGTAGTTGCGTTGCTGAAGGAAATAACATACTTAGATATATAAAATTAGTCAAATGTATACAAAACTCATGGAATATGAAATCCATGACATCAAATGTTCCATACAAATATGAAATATGAAATATGACATCAAATCAAAATGTTCTATGACTCTGCATCCTTCCTACGAAGGCGTCTAAAGGGCCTGGATGATGTTGCAGCTGCAGCCATAGTCTCTACCTGTGTCTGAGTCCCCATACCACTCTCACCACCAGTAGCTATGTCTCCTCGTGCTCTAGCCTCCTCCTCAGCCATGGCTACAACCTCGGCCTCTCTCTCTGCCTGGTCCACCCAATCAAGGTCCTCATCACTAAAGACTGCATCTGTAGCTTCAGTGGTCCACTCAGACTGTGGATCAACCTCGTCTAGATTGATCGGGGTTTTGTCATGGTCAAAAAGCTTCCTGTATTTGAGCCGAAGATTGTAATGAACATATACCAAGTCGTTCATCCTCTCCACTGTCAATCTATTGCGCTTCTTGGAGTGTATGTGCTCAAACATACTCAGTGCGCTCTGTGAATGAAATGCATGGCTGGCTCAATACTTGGTGCTTAATATTTTGCGGGTTGATTATCGAGGTCAAACATATTCCTGTACAAGATGAGAAAAAGAAACAAAATCAATCTGTTTCAAGTTTCAAGTTCCGTTCAACTTTATGTTAAGTTATAATATAAAGGAGTAAAATTATATAAATATTTTTACGGTAGTAATATTTGTCACATTATCTTTTACATTTGGTACGAAAGTCTCATATTATATTAGTGAGGCATCTGTCTACCACACCAATATGTGCGCAATGAGCAACATAGCTCAATGTGGTAGTAGGCCCACTGGGAATTTCTCTGTAGATAGCGGTGGAATTGGGCCGGATTCGAGAAACATCGGCTGCATGGATGAGCCTATGAGACTGGTTTGCATCTCCCTATCAATGATATCCCAAATGGGGCGATACTTCTCCTCAACTCCACCTGCATGATCTAATGACACTCTTTATTTCTCCTTCTCAACCATATAGCAGCCGATTGCGGGCTTCTCCCCATCTGCAACTCGTAGGAGAACTAGCAAGGGCTCAATAAACTACAAAGTGCAAACATGTTTCACAAATAAGTGTGAATGAAAATAAACAAATAAAAGTAAGATATGATTAAAAATTAGAACATAATAAAGAATTAAATCTTACCTTCACAATCTCATCCATTGGTGTCCAAAAACCTTGCTCATCAAAAATGCAATCAGCCACAGCAATCCCTGCAGTGCTTGTAGAGAAGGATGAGGAAGACCACTCCTCACTAGTAAACATCGCCTCTGCGACTGCCTTGACCCGAATCGGGGATTGCGTATTGATAAATTTGTTCTGACGCAGGTGATCTGGGGCCGAGACAACTCCCTCGACCCCATGTATTGCCTCATAAGGTTAAGCACCCATGTGTGGTTGTATACAAATTTGCATATGTTTTTTGTTGCTTCCACACATGTCTTGATCTATGGGAGCTTGCCAAGATCCTCCAACATGAGTTCAATGCAATGGGTGGCATATGGAGTCCAAAATATAGATTACTCCGTAATAATTTACAGCGGCTTAATTTGCCATTGTCTATCTACTTGCACTACATTTCTTCCCCATCAGCTATCCGTCCTCTGTGGCCTCACCAGGTATATGTGGCATTTTAATTGGCGAAGCATCAATGGACTTAACGAAGACGGTGTCACCTGAAAAAAAAAAGCAAAACCAATTATTCAATAAATTAAAAAACATAAATCAGCCATATTAAATTATGTGATTCACTAAATAAAATTCAAATTCCAATGCATTGAAGGAAGAACAATTACCTCCGGAGGAAACTAGGAAATTAAGCAACGTCCTATTTATCCTATTAGTCCAACCATCAGTCATGATGGTGCAACCAATCATGCTCCACTGCTTGCGTTGCTCCTGTAATTGTGCTTTCACATCTGCCACCTTTTGAGTCAAAAGTGGGCCCTTTAATTCATCTTCACTAGGGGCTTTGAACCCCGCCCCACATATAGTTATCGCATCAACCATGTTTTGCCAGAAAGGTGACCTATAACATGTCATACATAAATTGATAAGTTACATGAGTATTGTAAAATTTGAATTCGATAATGAGATAATGAGATACATCTAGATTCTAAAATTTAAATATAAATTTTAAAACAATTAAATGAAAAAGAATTACCTGGCTACATGGAAGGGAATGGTGCAGTAGTACCAAAAGTCTGCAATTGCCTTTTTGGCTGCATCATGTGCGTCCTTGTTCCAACCCATGCTCTCAAGCGACGGTTGGGAACCAGGGGTAGTGCGTGGTACAAAATATTAGTCCACCCTAGATTTACGAACTCGGCCATCTTAACGCGCCACTACCTGGTAGCAGCGCCACCGGCCTGGGAATGCGCGCAGGCTAACGTGCGGAAGCGAAGCACTACGGAAGCTGCTTTCAGGCGGGTATGCGATGGAAGAAGCATCTCGCTGACCTTAAGTCCGCATCAACTCGAACGCTCGCCATTTGCTTTCCAGTGCTTTTCCGTTTCAAAGTTTCAAATTGCGTACTTCACGAACAACCTCAGGAGGTGCTATAGGGCAACCCACTGCATCATGGGCGGGTATGCGTGCAAGATGATATTTTAATCGATTTATGCCTCCATGATATATTGTTTTGCAATAGAAACATTTGGCGTCTCCTTTTTTCATTCCGAGAAAGATTTCAGCATGTTTCCAAGCAGGGTCTTTTCTGACTGGGGTATGAGACATTGTGAAAATAATAATATAGTATGATTTGCAAATGAATGTGGCTGCACAAAATAGGGTTTCTAAAATTATTTAAGTTGCAAGTAGGGTTTGTAAAAAAAATATGCAAACTCAAAAGAATAGTGAATTTTACAAATTACAATGAAATATTTGTTAAAAAAACACAAAAAAACTCAATTAAAATCGAACTTACCTCTTAGATTTAGCTTGGAATGCAATAGAAACTCCTCCAAATCACTGGTAATGAGCTTTCAATGCACCTCCTTGCTGGTATGAAGCTCCCCAAATGATATATGCTCTTGGATTTTTCTTCAACAAGTTGCTGGTTGCCCTCTCTTCTCCTCCTATTTTTCTTCACAACTCTCTCTTCTTCTCCTATTTTGCCAAATGAATGAAATGAGTGCCCTTTTAGGGCGAAATAGAAGATATAATTAAAAAAACAGTTTAAAAAAATTTAGAGTTTTTATTGTTTTTTGGCCTTTTGTATTCTTTGTAGCGCGTCGGAAGTCAAGGACTAAGCAGCGTCCGTGGCACAGGCGATCGGCGAATACGTACAGGCGCGGCCACATGCGACCCGTCAACGCCTAGGGCGGCAAGGGGCCGCGCTGTTGTGGACTGCCAGTCAAAGGCGCTTCCGGGCGAGTCTCGGTACTATGCTCTAAACCATATGAGAAATAATACTGCTACGTACATACTAGCCTGGGATCAACTCCCCAGAAATGACTTACTATAAATAACACTGCTAAAAATAGTAAGTGTGCACCAAACGCCAAACTGAGCAAAACTGAAGACCATTGAAGAGTACTGTGACCAATTGAAGATAGCAAACACCAAAAACCAGCCACTACTATAAATAGAAACCTAACATTGAACTCCAATGTTGGCCACTGAGTCCCCTAACCACATCAACTAGCCTATGGGAACTCTGGAATAGGCTAATTGAACTCTACATTGCTCAAGAGCGAGAAGGGGACATTACACTATTTCCTTTGTATGGTTGTTCGTAGTGGGTTGAATGTTTTGATGTCTTCACTCTTGACTATGACTTAAACTTACACTTCAACTTCCACTTTTCTTTGAGTTGGGATTCAACTTTGAAATTGCATTAATGGAGTTTCTTTGGTTACCTCCCATATTTGTCATTTTTGCTCTCTTTACTCCACCAACCTTAGAGATTGTGTGATCTCTTGCTCCACTTATTGACCACTTTGTGGTTCCTTTTACCTTTATTTGGTTATAAGTGCATTAATTATGGCTAGCATTGTGTTGGGCTTTGTTTTGGTCTTCTTCCTCTTGATGGCTTCTCTCCATGTATCTTTGATGTATTAGTTGCTTGTGTGCCTCACAATCTTGTTAGACATATGAGTATTGCAAAATTATAAAGTGCGTTGGAAGGATTTTCAGAAGATGATCAAGTAGTGTGTCCACTTCTTTAGTCACCACTAGGCTGTCCCAAATTGTTTCTTAGGATACCTCTTTCCTTTCAGCTTCTTTGTGGACATGCTCTTTTACTAATATTTCCCACAAATTACAAAATCATTTGTGAGATTGTCGTCTTTATCGATTGGAACCCACTGGTTCCTCAATTGGTCGTACCATTTATATGACCATTTTATAGATGGATGCTAATCTTATTAAAATATGACCCAACTTCTTTAGAGGCAACAGTGATAAATTTTTAATTACAAATGGTTTGGCTATATATCCCCAAGTAAATAGGGAAAACAAAGATAAATAGAATTATATCAAGAATTGCTTTATTCATTTAGAGTATTGTAAAAAATTGTAGACTAGGGAAGGAGCATCTGGCAAGATTAGACTGCCTTTCCTTGAAACAAGAAGCCTATTTAAAACACAACCATCTATAACCACTAACAATTAGCTCCTACAACTACAAAAACTGACAAGAAATTATTACAGTCGGGTACAACCAAGTTAATAATCCATAACAAAGCATTTGACACTAATTACACCGATCATTGATTGTTTGTTGGTTGAATGCTGGAGCTTGAGGTAATAAATAACATATAGTAGTAACTAAACACATTTGATCTTCCATTTTGGGTCTAAATATAATTACTGCTTGGAAATCTAAATGTGGAAATTATAACAAAATTATTTAATTGGCTAGCTAACTAGGTAAAATGTGTATTTACTAAAATAAAAAATTAAATTGGGATTGTTGGTTTAAATAGATCAAATGGCTTGCATTCTTTTGGATTTGTCATATTTGCTTGTGAAAATGGACTTCCATAGTTGATCCAGTAGTGGGATCTGATCAACAGTCAATCAATGATAGTTTCATTTCCCCTAACAAATATGACTTGCATTCTGCAGATATGGGATCTAGAAAGAACACAAGCCATTTAATCCATTTAGACCAATAATCCTAATTTAAGCTCTTGCATACTACATTAATGAAGTTCACAAAGCCACCCAAACAAATATATTATATTAAATTTAATGTTACATGTTATTTATGATGAGATTCCAAACTAAGTGAATTATTCTTTTGTCTTGGGCTAAACTTTGTCCAGATAATTAATTTATTTCTTAGTATCAGCTCAAATTAACTGGGAAGATAAATTAGTTTTTAGAGCTAGGCATAAATTTAGGAGGCAATTTATTATTTTCTTCTTGAAATAGGGCTTGATTTGCCTCAGCAATTAATGTTGTTGATCAAAATATTCAGGATTTTATAGATTTCTTTTAGTGTCCTTTTAAGTTTTCCCTGACAAAACACCCAGATGTAGTTTTCCCTGATGTCGAAACACCAAGATGTTGCTTTCATGAGAAACATGTATAATAATAGGTAAATGATTTGGTGAAGGATATGGAATTTCTAGTTTAAAATAAGAAACATTACTACGAAGGTCGACTTTCATCCCTTTGACATGAGTATTTATTCTTGGAAGTTCCATTTCCAACTTTTTGTTTCTTTCCGATGCTTTTGTTCTGAAAAAAATACACCGTCTTTACCTAGACAAGGATACTGTCTAGATTAATTGTTTTGATATTCCATTTTTAAGGTGAGATGAGGCTTATGGAGTGATATATTTCCTTGAGTTGAACTGCCCCTACCTACTTACTACTGTATTTTTCCTATTCAATGTTGCTCCCAGTCCTAATATAGTCCAGGGTGTTAGGAGCACTCTATATTCTTATGTAGAGTGCTTCTAGCAACCGTACTAAGTTGTTTTTGATTATTATCTCAGCTGCAGTCCTTCAATTTATGTTTAATATTATTAACCATGGCTGATTTCTTATGAGCTATTACATTTATTCCTGTATATTTTCTGTTTTTAAGATGTAAACTTGACACGTGCTTCATTTCCCATTAAAATAATAGCTCTTATTGGTGTATCATTCTGCCATGTCTATTTATAATTTGATTTTGTTCTTTGCACAGGCTTCTACCTTGTTTCGTAAATTGATAGTTGTATTTCTTGCATCCTCTATATTAATAGGGTGTAATTACTATGGAGATAATCAAGGGAAAATTGAATCTTGTAAAAAAAATTCTTTTCAGGTTTGTGAAGGTATTAGGGAGCTACTCAATCTTCCAGTGGATTCTCTTCGAGCAACCAGAAAATATTAGGAACAGATTAATGAGATTAGCCATGGTATATTTGAAACGAAAATGTAACATAATTGTCTGCACAACCTATTTGTTGTTAAAGCTGCAGTGAAATGTTCCTCTTTACATGGAAAGAAAAATCAGCGTAGATTTTGATAGTGGATTTTTTTTAGTCAATCTCAAATTTGTTAAATTTGGCAAAGTGAGTTACTTCTTGATAACAAGGTTTTGTATTTTGGGGCAAAGAATATCAGATTCTAAGCTGCACATCTTGTCTGTATTCTTAGCATTTGCAACAACTAAGCATTCTCAATAGAGCATTCCCTGTAGGCAAAATGTGTTAAATGGTTGTGGAGGTTTAAGCTTTGGTCCAATAGCTATTGAATACATTGATCCAAGTGATGGATTAATTGAGTGTTTGAAAATAATTTAGAACGTTACAAGCTTTTAGTAATTGGGTTGATCAATATTTACTCAAGTAGAAGATTGAACAAAGTAGAAGCTTTGGAGATGAATGATTGTTTCTTCACGACCGAGTGTCCCAATAATTATTCTTTTAAACATTTTCCACATAAATTGTGATAAGGAAAATCTCAATGCTGCTTGCCTTGGTTGACGTACTCTTGTAGGGTGAATGCTGAAGTTTTGGACAATGTTGCCAATATATTAAGAAGCATCATGGAGAGAGCTGAACATGAAAATATATTAATAAGCATTATGGAAAGAATTGAACATGAAAATTGACATCTCGTATATTATTACTATGAACTATAGATAGTAGAGAGCTCCTATTGACATGGAAGATAATCCCATTATATGGTCATACTGCATATATATAAATTACTTGCAATTAGGCAATCATTACCACACTAATAATATAATAAGGTAAGGGACCTACAAATTACAATTGCCTCAAAATGTTTTTATTGCTTGTGTAATTAACCCATCTGGCCACTACAATTTTTTTCCTATTAACATTTTTAATCAGATTAAAAACCAATATGTTCTCAATCAAATATCTGTAATTATTTTCTACTAATCTGTCAATAAACACAAGTACTAGTCCACAATCAACTTACAAATAAAAAATAATAAATGTTACAAGTAAATGCACCTACAAAACAATATATCATCAATAAAGGACATCGAGTTTACAAATTTCATTACATATTGGTTCAGGAAAGTAGTAATATCATCTAGAGAAAATCTTAAGATAGATCGTTTTAGAGCTTACGAGAAATATTAATGAGAAAAACACCATATTCCATCCATAAAACATAGAAACTAATGAACACGTGTTATATGCTTAAACAATGAAAAAGTAGATACAAAGTATCTTATTCATGGATGATTACTTGATTGTGCAGAGATTACCAATCATATTGTTTGAATATTAGTTCTACATGCAAAGGTGCAAGATAATCTAAACCACATGAACAAGAATCTTTATCAACCCCAACCAAGTGGACTTTGTTGACTTGTCGAGGATGAAGATTACCATGCCAATGACGTAGGGTACACAAAGAACTCAATCAAGTCACCCAAGCTTACTAGGTTATCATCATCCACAAATTATGTATACACAATGACCAACTCATGAGCAATCAGCTAAGCTAACTAGGCTATAATTATCGACAAATTACATCAACTCATATGTAACTACATATACACATAGAAACTAATTGACAATGAGAAGTGGACGTGAACCTATTGCATGCATTTTCCATGATTAGATTTACTAACGCAAGCTCTTCTATAATAAGATATAGGAAAAAGAAAAACTAACACATCTCTTACTACACAATGCCCATCTTTTTCATGGTTCATTGCCAATTGTAATGACAAAACAAGTATTGCATACTACTTGTCATCATTAGCAAAGGCATATGTGTAACGACATATAAAGCATAGGGTCATAAATAATATTTTTGTACTTTATTGAACTTCTGTTTTAGTGAATCTTGACATTTATTGTCTACATGATATTGGTGAAAGTCAATTCAAATTGGTATTGGATAGCTTTTGACGTCTATCACTTTACTAGTGAAAGTTGGCTAAGCCCAATTATAGAATGGATAAGGTATGGTATTTATTACCTATGTGTTACTCATGAAACTAGTTAGATTGCACATATATTAGACCCAATTCCAATAGGTGGAGTTATCTTATAGCTAGATAAAGATAATAAAGATGTTTTATGGTTTTAGTCCACCTAGGACTATTGGTTTTGCTATCAAGCACCTAGAGGGTGAGTGTGATCATGATGGGCTGACTAAGGGCAATGGTAAAAACACTTGTTGGATGAAAGTATTTTAATATTTAGACTTATAGTTAGATTTGGATGGTAAAAGCTTTAATTTTTCAAGCTCGAATGTGGTTTCCCTCCAAAATGTCTTTGGATTATCTTGGATATAGGCAAGTGAGTCCTAAAACTTGCAAAATCGCTTATTTAGCGTAATTTGGAAAATTTTCATGACTTTGTCCTTGAAGTTGATAGACTTTTTTATAACCAAATTTCATTGAATGAAAAGGCTTGTAGAAGAAACTATCATGATTTTTAAAATATAATATATGCCTCTTTATAATTTTAATAGGTAATTATTATTAATTCTCTCTCTCTCTCTCTCTCTCTCTCTATCTCTATACACACACACATTCATCACTTTCAAACTAATTATCTTTTTTAAATCCAAAAGATGCATGACATTCTAGACTTTATATTGTCAACATTTTTAAAAGGTCACAATAAAAAATCAAGTTGACTAGAACTATTTTTCAATATTTATAAAAAGTCGCAATACAAAATCCATAAAAAATATTTATGGATTAAAAAAATTCAAAATATGTATCACATTTGATCATATATGTCGTTTACTTAAATCCAAACTTTGGATGAGTTATTATTATTTTTCTTATACTTAAGTTGATCGTAGTAACAACTACATTTTATATTTTTTTGAAAGTTTTAGGAGTTCCTCATTGAAATATCTTTCACCAATTTTTTTTAAAACTTGAAAAATAATAGCCTATAAATTACATTCAACTTCCAACAACTTTTATTACTATCTTATTTTTAGATTGTGTATGTAACTAATTCAAGTTTTGATTTGAAGTTAAGCTTATTTTTTAGCATTTTCATTGTTACTTGGGGGTATTGTTTGGTCTATCATGATATCATGTTCACCCCTAGACATGTTTAACATTTGGAACATCGTGAAACATATATTAAACAAGTCAACACTAGCAAAACACATCCTTTTTGATATATGAATGCTATATTGAACTCTTGAGATGTGTAGATCATGACATCTATCACTTGCATGTTAAAAAGAAAAAGCTTGTCTAAGCCCTAAAAAGTAGGTATTTTTTGAATCTACCACTTACATATTATTATTGAAATTTGATCAACGTTATGATATGATTGATTTTCTTTGTTGGTATAACACAGTAACTATTGTCATTCTTGGAAGCTATCACTAAACATAGTTGATAAATGTGTCATAGTATTTCAAACTTATTATACACCGAGATAAGAGTAGGACAAACTATGTTTTAAGAGAATGGTAGTTTTCTAACTATACCTTCGTAATCTTTATAAACTTTGGTTTGCATGCCATAAAAGTTGACTTTTGTATCTATCTCAACTTTGACATTTTGGTATTAAGAAAGTACATGATCATTGATCTAACACATATTATCCTAAAGGTTCAAACACCTTAGATTGGTTGATTTTGTTACAATATCACATATATTGATCAATTAACATATACACTGTTAGGTTAGGTGACATTAACCTTGCAAGCCTATGTCATTCATATGTCCCCATGTTTCTTGAATGTGTTCTAGGGGACATGAGAGAAATTCATTAAATATTGACATATTGTAATTATATTTTCAAGAGAGGATTTAATGTTGGTGGAGGTTACACATCATTATGGATAATTTCTCTCTCCTAAGTGTCCAAATTGGGAATGTGAATGGCCTTGAGTGCGGCACCCAAGTTTGGAGGGAAAGAGGTGTCCATTGGGGTTCCATCGGGAAGTTGAAAAGTCATGAGAGCATCCTAAAAGGAAAAAAGTTGAAAAGGCTATGGCTAGGTGCCCATGTTGGAGCTTTGTTTATTTTATTTAACATTTTATCATGACTCTTGGTCTCCCAAGAAAGAGGTGGATTTTTGTAAGTGGTTTTGGTACCTCTTTTTTTGGTTTACGATTGCGGTTTTACCTCCCATAAATTCTATATATTGGAGCCATTGGATGACAGTCTCATATTGAGTTATTTGCAGGTGTATGGAGGCATCTGGGTTGAATAGAGATCAACAATGAAGTGTATTATGGTGTATCTCTCTTGTGGAGATTAATAATATACTTGCCTTCTTTTCCTGTGTGGAGTTTTTGTTTGCCACATAAATGTAGTGTCATTTTGTTTGCTAATTTTTTTTACTGTGATGAATGCGCAATCACATACATATAATTTGGTTTGATAATCTTATTTTCAGATTTGAATTCACATACATTAGTTAATATTGCAACTTTGTTCCACCTTTTTTTCAACATTTGGTATTAGAGCTAACAATTTTGTTTAGAAGGGGACACCTTTCTCTTAAGTGTTGAAGGTTTTTTGGTTGCAGTGGGAGCTTTTGTCTTGTGGTATATTGCAAATTTGTGAAGAGGATTGTATACCATGGCTTCTACCTCTCATCGGGATATTGAAAAATTCAATGGAACGACCTATGAAATGTGGAAATTAAAGATGGAGGATCTCCCTTAAGAGAGAGATTAATGGTTGCCAATTTCACAAGAAAGTAAACCCACTGCAATGTTTAATAAAGATTGGAAAAAAACTTAGACAATAAGGCATGAGGAATCATTCAGTTGTGTCTTATGGATTTTGTCCTTTTGAATGTATCTACTAAAGACATCACATACAAGTTGTGGAAAATGATAGGTGATATATCAAACTAAAAGTTTGTCTAACAAGTTGTATCTCAAAGGACAATTATATTCTTTAAAAATGAAAGATGGTGACTCTATTGCAAACCATTTAAATGCTTTTAATTTGATTATAAGACAACTTGCATCAAAAGATGTTAAATTAGAAGATGAAGATAAATGTATCTTGATTCTTTGGTCTTTGCTCGAATCTTGGGAAAATCTAATTATTGCCATAGGCAGTGGTAATGTAGAGCCAAAGATGGGCACAATGATTTCCATACTACTTTCAAAGGGGATGATGATAAAGTTTATGAATGTTGGCTCCCAAGATGCCTTGTATGTGCGATAAGTCTAATAAAGAACGTTATAAACCCCCTAGGAAGAGCAAAGTGTTGGAATTGTGGCAAAAGAGGGCATGTGAATGAGTGTAGGAACAAGAGAAAGAATGTTGATTCCTCCACAAAAAGGTCCTCCGATGATGGTTTTGATGCTTTGTTTATTTCAACTAACTCTATTAATGATATGATGCTTGGCTTATTGATTCAAGTTGCTCCTACCACATGACTCCTCACAAGGAGTGCTTTACTACTTACAAAGCATATGGTGGGGAGATGTTTTCCTTGGTGATAACAACATAGAGGATTGTTGGTAATGGCAAGGAAAGTTGCGTTTCAATGATGGAAGAATTAAAATTCGATGATGTTTTGCATATTCCATGTCTTGCGAGTAAATTTACTTCCAGTTTCCAAGTTGAATGATTATGGAAAGCATGTGACATTTGATAAGTCTGGTTGCCAGTTGGTAAGTGGGAGTTTGGTGATGGCTAAAGGATCTTGGATAGGGACTTTGTCTAGGTTAAACACCTCTACTTTTTGTAACTGACACTGAAAATGCATGTATGTTCTTTATGCAAGCTTTTGGATTCAACTGTGTATATTTTTGTGTTAGACACAAAAATATACACAGTTGAATCCAAAAGCTTGCATAAAGAATTTCATGGACCGTGGAAAAATCATTCCAACTAATGCATGTATGTTGTGACACCATAGATTGGGTCACATTGATGAAAAAGGACAAGACTATTTTTGATAAAAAATTGGTTGATGGTATTTTTTATTGTTCTGGTTGTACAAATGATTTTTGCGAACATTGTTGGGTCATTTCTTAGTGGAACTAATAAGGCAAAAATATTATTAGAGATCATTCGTTCAGATGTATGTAGACTAGCGGATGTTGAATCTTTGGTAAATCTCGGTATTATGTCTCTTTCATTGATGATGTCTCAAGATACATTTGGATTTATTTTATGCATTCCAAATTTGTTTTTTTCACCAAGTTTAAGGGATTTAAGGCCTTAGTTGAAAAACAATCAGATTATAAGATAAAAGTGTTGATTTTGACAATGGGGGTGAATATTGTTCCAATGAATTTGATGAGTTTTGTAAGCATGCAAGTATTCTTCATCAGAAGAATACTCCTTATACTCTCCAACAAAATGTGGTTGCAAAAAGAATAAACCAAATCTTAATGGAAAGAGCTAGGAGTATGTTGAGTGGTGCTAAGCTTGATAAATGCTTTTGGGTAGAAGTGGTTGGTTTGTTTTTTGTTTGATTAATAGATCTCCTTGTTCAACTCTTGTTGATAAAAATCCTGATGAAGTATAGATAGGTAGAAAGCCTTTTATTTCATGCTTAAGGGTCTTTGGTTGTGAGGATTGTGTTCATGTGCCTCAAGAAAAGTGATCTAAATTGGATCCAAAATTACAAAAATGCATCTTTGTTGGTTATGATGAGAATTTAAAAGGTTATAAGCTTTTGACTCTTCTTACTTGTAAAATAATATTTTCTAGAGACGTGATTTTTACGGAAAGTTATAGATTACTTAAGAGGACAACTAAAGGAGAGAGATAAGACAAAGACAATACACTTCAATGCAAAGATTGAGAAGCAATAAGATGCATATGTGGAAGAACAATTATATGGGTTTGAGGATGGAGAAGAGGAGTGTTTAGAGGATATGCAAGATGGGCACACATAAGGGGAAAATGTAGAGCCCATTACTCTTACCTTGAGGAGGTCTATGAGATAATGAAATCTAGTTGACAAGTATAGCCCACCTGATTTCCGTTGTGTATTTTCTTTGTTGAGTATTGATGATGAACCTAGATCTTTTAGGGAGGCTCTCTCTTAAGAGGAAAGCGAGTCTTGCTTGCAAGCCATGTAGGAGGAGATGATAACTTTGGATAGTTGTGACACCAAGGATCTTGTTAGTTTTCCCAAAGGAAGGAAGGCCATTGGTTGCAAGTGGGTATTTAAAAAGAAATTTGATGCAAATGGTTGGTTAGAGTGGTACAAAGCCATATTAGTGGCTAAGGGCTACTCCCAGAGAGAGGGAGTTGATTTTGGTGAAATTTTCTCTCTTGTTACTAAATTGACTTCTATTAAATTCCTATTATCTATTGTCGCTGCTTGTGATTTTGAAATAAAAAAATGAATGATAAAACTATTTTTTGGATGAGGATCTTGATGAGGAAATTTATATGTGATAACTTGATAGTTTTGTTGTGAAAAGAAATGATCAATCGATTTGCAGGTTTAAGATATCTTTGTAGGGTTTGAAACAATCACCTAGGATGTGGTATTAAAAGTTTGATGCTTTTACATTGAAGTCGGATTTTATTAAGAGAGAGGAGGATCATTGTGATTATATTAAGGTCATTGATGATCAAATTATAATTATTATCTTGCATGTTGATGATATGTTGTTCATTAGTAATAGTGAGGTTATGATTAGGGAGCTCAAGATATATTTTTGACACATTTGATATGAAGTACTCGGGGAATGCAAAATAAATTCTTGGTATGGAGATGAGTAGAGATCAGGGTCATAGAAAGCTTTGGTTAAGTCAGAATAAGTATGTTGATAACATTTTGCAAAGGTTTAATATGCATGACTGTAAACCAACTAGTATTCCATTTTTGGTTGGTACTAGTTGAGCTTAGTTATGTGTCCTAATTCTAATGATGATTTTGAGGATATTTCTAAGGTTCCTTATGCTAGTGTGGTTGGTAGTTAAATGTATGCAATGGTTTGCATTAGACCAAATATAGCCCAAACATTGGGAGTTTTAAGTAGGTTTATGTCTAACCTTGGTAGAGAGCATTGAACTTTTGTTTTTGATAATTGGGAAAAACAGGTTTTGGATGGACCCAAAACCATATACAACAGGTTTTGAATGGACCCGAAACCATCAGGTTTTGAAGGGACTCGAAACCCAAACAAGGATGTCCAAGCTGCCTAAAGAGAAGTAAAAAAATCCTCGTAGCAGAAAAAAGACAAACCAGTAGCCAAAACCAACTGCCCAACACAAAACCAATATATTACATGGATCTTGACCCCATTGGTTTTGATGGGACCAACATCCCATTACAACTAGGTTTTGGTGGGGACCTTAAACCCAAGAGAAAATCCTACAAAATCCAAGCCATAACATGCCGGTTACTAAAGAAGATAAGTCTCTCCATAGCATTGAACTTTTGTTACTTGAGGGTGTTTAGATATTTGCATGGCACTTTTGATTACTGTTTGGTTTATCGTGGTACTTTTGGTTACTGTTGGGTTTATCATGGTATTGATGATGTGTTCAAGCTATTGTACATACATGGCTTTGTTGGTGTAGATTGGGCAAGTGAATGTGATAGCCAAAGGTCCACTAGTGGCTATGCATTTACTTTGTTTGGATGTGCAATGAGTTGGATGAGTAAGAGGCAACCTTTAGTTGCATTTTCCACCACCAAATCAAAGTATATGTCTACTCCACATGGCTGAAAGGAGGCAGTATGGTTACAAAGACTTGGTAATGACATTGGTTTTGATTGTAGGACACTGAGGATTGAAGGTGATAGTTAGAGTGCTATTTGTTTGGCCAAAAATCCTATATCATGCTCGTAGTAAGAATGTTGATGTTCAATATCACTTTGTGTGAGAAATGGTTGAGAATGGTAAGGTCTTGATTGATAAGGTCGACACTTTGGATAATGTTGCAAATTCTCTTACAAAGCCAGTGACCATGAATAAGGTCTCTTTGTGTAGGAAGGCCTTGGGCCTTGATCATTGTACTTGATTTAGTTGTATCTCTTGGATGTAATTGCAATCTATAGTGTCAAGTGGGATAATATTAAGTTAGGTGACATTATCCTTGCAAACCAATGCCATTCATACATCTCCATGTTTCTTGGAATGTGTTCAAGGGGACATGATAGAAATTCATTAAATATTGATGTATTGTAATTATATTTTCAAAAGAGGATTTAATGTCGGTGGAGGTTACACATCATTATGGATAATTTATCTCTCCTAGGAATCTAAATGGGAATGTGAATGGCCTTGAATGAGGCACCAAGTTTGGAGGGAAAAGGTGTCCATTGGTGTTCCATCGAGAAGCTGAAAAATCATTGGAGCATCTTGAAAGACATAATTTGAAATGCTATGACCTAGGTTCTCATGTTGGAGCATTGTGCATTTTATTTAATATTGATCATGAATCTTGGTCTTCCAAGAATGGGGTGTGGGTTTTTGAAAGTGGTTTTGGTACCTCTTGTTTTGGTTTACCATTGTAGTTTTACCTCCTACAAGTTCTATATATTTGAGCAATTGGATGATAGTTTCATATTAAGTTATTTGTAGGTGTATGAAAGAATTCATGTTGATCGAAGATTAGTAGTGAAGTGTATTATGGTGTATCTCTCGTGAAAATTCATAATATACTCACCCTCTTTTTTCATGTGGATTTTTTTCTCGAAATAGTTTCTCCATGTAGATTTGGTGTCACATTTTGTTTGTTGATTTTTCTATTGTGATTAATGTGAAATCACATACATATGATTTGATTTAATAATCTGTAGAGAAGGGGGATTCACTACTCACAAGTTCTCTTCATTTAGAGAGCTTCACAGGGTGAAATGCCCTAAACTACCTCAAGGAACTGCATGTCCCCAATTTAGCCCTCACGCTTCATTTGATTTAGCCTACTGAACTATAGGCTAAGCAGTAAGCTCGAATCAAGGTTTCCAAACTTCTTAGAGGGCATTTTCGCCTTTTATGAGCTTGCACTCTTGGAAATGCTGAACTTGGATTATGGATTCCTTCCGGTTTTCCGAGCTTCAAGGCTGGTGGTTTCACCATTACTCTAAGCAATTATATGGATTTACTATTTTTTAGTAAATTCTATTTTTAGCAGCTTGACTTGTTGACTCTAATTAATAGGCTTCACTCATGGCACCGTTCGTGATGGTATGGGTTGAATTTGGCTTCTCGATGCATTTCCATGGTTCCGTTTGTTCATCAACAAATGGATTGGAGAGAAATTTTGAGTTTGGATTGGAAAGATGAAAGGTTAGCTGCTCTTGAGAGTGATCCTTGGTTAAGGCAAAATCAGATTTGGAGACCCAAGCTTGCTGATTGGAGGCAGGCCATCCACCTTACACGGAGAGTCTCTCTCATTCAAGAGAATGGGTTCATCACTTCTTGTCAAGGAGGTGGTAGTTTTCAGTTGGACATTGCTCTAGTTTGTTTTCCTGCCACTTTGGAGGTGTCACCTTGCAGCTTGATGCTCATTTCACAATCTCACATTTGGGAATTTGTTTGGTGCTGCTGTTTTTCCTTGTGTAGGATGCTTGAATCAGATTGCACTATGCTGATCCCAGCCTTGATCAACAACAATTATTTGTTCCTTCACACCTTTCCTACTCTCCAAATTCATCTTTTGAAGGTTTGTGATGTAAACTTTGACAGTTTACTCTCAATGTGGGTTCAAGACAGCAATCTTTCACATGCTTTGGTTCACCATTCTGAGGCTCTTGGAGTGAGAACTGTAAAAGTTTTCAGAAATCTTCGTGGTTGCATCAGAATAATTCAGGGGAGGCATAGTCGATTCATGTGGAGTCATGAGTTTGAGTTTGATGAGATCTTGCAAAGGATTGCTTTCCTCTTTGCAAGAAGATTTAGAGAGGTCACATTTGCAGTTTTGGCTATGTTAGATACCTTGGGGAGATATGCCAAGGATTACAATTTTGAGTTGAGTAGACTATCTTTTCCAATGCCCGGGTTTGTGATAAACAATGGCATTGTTGATTTTGAAGATTCAGAGTGTTTTGGGCACTATGGTTTCACTATTGTGATCAGAGTAGTGCAGCATCAACATGGTGGGTCCTCCTTCAGACACATATGGGACCCTGGGATTGTACTTGGTTTGGTTTGGTGCAGATTGAGTTTTTCTAGAGTTGTGGTGGCATTGTTTGAGGACAAGCAATTTTGGGAAGGGCGGACTGTAATGTCCCCAATTTAGCCCTACGCTCTTCATTTGGATTTAGCCTATTTCTGGGAACTCGTAGGCTAAGCAGAAACTTGAATAAGGGTTTTCAAACTTCTTGGAGGATGTTTTCATCTTTTTGCAAAGCTTGCACTTGGAAATGTTGAACTTGGATTGTGGATTCCTTCTGGGTTTTTTGAGAGCTTCGCGTTGGTGGTTTCTATTCAACATTCTGAGCAATTACATGGATTTACTATTTTTAGTAAATTCTATTTTTAGCAGTTGACTTGTTGACTCCTAATCTGTAGGCTTCACTATGGCAGTCTATTCAGATGGTATGGTTGAATTTGGCTTCTGATGCATTTCCATGGTGATATAAGATATTTTATATTATAATGTTATAATTTAACATTATAATTCCTTGTTCTAGCATCATGAATTAATATTGTCTTTAAAAGGGGGGCATTGAAGGGTATTTTCACATGGAGGAAATATTTTAATATTTCTAAAGCCAAATATTGCTCAAGGAGTTTGGACGCCAACTTTGGGTGAGCCAAATATTTTATTTAAAAAGTGAAATTTATCTTCTTAAGCAAGTACGCCATCCAGAGGGTGAAGACAAAAGACAAGTCAATGACCTAAAAGAATCTTTGAGGTGGCGCCCTTCTTGGAGGTTTCTAGAAAGCTCTTCTAAAGTTATAAATTGGAGCTCGGGGTCCTCATTTTGTTTATGTGATGAATTTGCAAAGTTATGCTGCCGGATTGGCTTTGGGATTGCTTCGAGGAATGTAAGCCTCCTAGCTTGGCTCTTCTTCTTGCTTGAAAGACAGCAACTAGTTGAGAGGTTTGAGTGTTATTGATTTGTCTTTTCAGTTATAGTTGATTTCCTATCCTTTGTAGTTGAGTTATATCATTTTCTATCAATTCCAGAGTTGTTGGTCATGACTGCTGAATGTATGTTTCTGTTCACAAGTCTCAAATCATAAACATTCTCGTTCTGGGTATTGTCTCATTGTGTTTCCCTGTTGGAGGCGACCCTTCATGAATATTTGCAGATTTTAATATGAAGTTTATGATTTTATAAAGCAAATTCGTCATTCCTTGAAGGCCGTACTTTCTGGAGTGCCTTGGGATTCGTACCAGTAATTAATAACCACTTTTAGTTGCCATTTCTTATTACTAAACTAGGCGCCATCATTTTGAAGGTCTATTGCATCAAACTTGAAGTCATTTGGGTCAGTTTTGAGTGATATATGAGCAATTTAGTGGGTTACAGGCATGCTGGTTATATATTTTAAAGTGCAGGTCTGTCATAACAGATTTGAGTAAATCTGCATTTTCCTTCTTAGATTGGTGTTAGGAATTCATTAAAGGCTTTGTGAAAGATCCCTTGTTGTTGCAGCAATTCGAAGAGCTTTAATTCTTGATTCACGTTGATAGCAAGGCATTCTCTATCATGTTGTAAGCTGTACAGTAGTACTGTCAGCAGTTCTTTAATCTTGCTCAATTCTGATTTGTAATGCTTATCTTACATTCTGAAGTTGCTTTGTAATATCTTACATCTCCGCCCTATGGTAGCTCCTTTCCCACCTGTGTTAGAAAGCACATTCCGTGTCGAAGTTACTTTCTCAGACTATATTTTCCTTAATTGCATTGTAATTCTTAGCATCTCCGCTTTCATATGGTAGCTCCCATTCCATCCTCTCTAGCTTGGAAAGCCGCGATTCTTGACGCTTTTTGAGTTATTTCAAATTATTAGTTATTAGGACTTTCCTAATTCATATGCCTGCCGTCATCCAACGCATTCTTGGTTAGAGTTCTTTATTCAGCATTGCTTTGAGATCCTCTGACCATATGCTCGTCATCATCCCGCACATTCTTGGTTAGAGTTGAATTCCGCATCGTTTTGGTTTAAGTGCTAACCCTAACGGTTGTGTGTTGCATTGCTCATTTGTAATTGGAAATTGAAAAAATTTGGCTCGAAATATTTCATGAACAATGTGAGAGTTCTAGAATCAGAAAGAGTAGATCACATAGATTCTCTAGATGAACTGACAAGCTTTCAACTAAGGGACGTCAGTGTGGGATAAGCATGACAGCGCAGTGCGTTGGCATCCAAGAGGCGCATTGGCGTCTCGTACGGACCAAAAAGTGAGTTTATCACAAAAAATGACAAAGTGGCTACTTCTACTTTAATTGCTAAGAAATATTAGAATGTGAGAAAGTAACAAAATATGATGGAATTGAAATAGAGTGAAGTAGAAATAACAAAGATAAGGAGAAGAAAGGAAGTGCTCACAACCATGCAAGTGATGAAGCCTCCAACAAATGAATGTCTTCAAAACCTGCATGCATAAGATCTGGAGAAATTGTTGGGGCTGTATAGGGGTTTGCTTCAGTCAAGCCCCCGTTTGGTGTTCCCACCTCCACGACAACGAAAAGATAGAGAGAGTGAGAATTAATCAAATGCAATGTGATAAAAGAAAACCCCACTCAAGGAGGAGAACCCGTATCACAAAATGTAGGCGATAAAAGCAATCCCCGCTCAAGGAGGAGAACTTGTATCATGAAGTAGAGATGTAGTAGATAGGGGATGTGAGAAATCCCAAGATGCTCACAAGCATAAGGAGAGGGAGATAGAGCAGCAAGGCTTAAGGAAGCCAAAGAGAGAGAGAAGAACAAAAGAAAGGGCTGCAAGAGCCAAGAGAGCTGCAAAGAATGTTTCTAAGAGGGCTTGAGAGTGTTTGAAGCTACTGTAACAAGCTACGTGAAGCTATGCAAGCAAGATAATAAGAGAAAGAGAGGAGGAAAAGGCATGAGCCAAAGTTGGAGAGGAGCTAGAAAGATTTAGAGAGAGCAAATGAGGTGAAAAGATAACATTTAAAGATAGAAGAGAAGAAAAAAGAAGCTTCCTGGGTGGTGACAAGGAATCTCAAGTCGTTACCACCGACCAAAGGAGGTGACAAGTGGAAAACATGCATGGAAATAGTTGTTTGACCATTGAAACTTTGCAAGATGCTAGCGTGGCGCGCAAATGTCTGCGTGGCATGCTAATGTCCAAACACATCACACTACAAAACAACATGAAAGGGAAAATCACATGGTTTAATGCATAGCTGGTGCACAAAGGTAGCTGCTGAAAAGGGCTTCAGAGCGTCCTGAGAAGGGAAAAAGGCTGACGCAGGGGATAAAATGATCCCACACGAATGCTAAGGGAGTGGACACTAAAGCAGGTGCAAGAATGTATGTGAAATTGCAAGGGGTGCAATTTTATGACATTACATTTTTCCCCCACTTTAGTGGGTATATGAATCTACACTAATATGCACACTAAAGGAAATATACTAAACATAAATAACATCATATGCCAAAGGGATATTGTAGCTCAGAAGCATATAACTCTTTGAACCACAAAAGCATGCCCCTAGGCTGAAGACCTACAAAACAAATGTATCAGACAAGAAAAACCTGCACCAGACAATAATGTTAGAACATAGAAAGCTAAAAGATTTGAGTTAGCAAAGTAAAAGAGACCTTGATGTAAAAGGTTGTCTCAGTACTATGCGTCATCCCCAAACTAAAAAAAATAACACATAGAAGAATTCTAAAATGGAGAGAAGGGAATATACTCAAGATGAAGAAGATGTAGATCTTCAATCCGGTATATACAAAGGAGAAGAGAAGAGAATTTAAGAAAGAGATGGAGAATCTAGAAAGGAATGAAAATTCCAAGAGAGATGGCTCCATAGGTCCTTGAACCTAAGGAGAGTTTAAAAAAAGTGCACTGAAGGCCCGCAGACCAACGATGGACATATCCCGTAGGATGAAAGCATCTCATAGGCTTGTAGACCTGCAAGGAGGAAACCCCCTAGTTCTCTCTCATGAGGGAAGCCTAGAGAAGTAAGTGCCTTATAGGCTTGCAGACCTACAAGGAGGCATCCCCCAAGATCTCTGACATGGAGGAAACCAAGATGAAAGTGCCTCACAGGCCTGCAGACCTGCAAGGGAGCGACCCCCAAGATCTCTCGCATGGAGGAAGCCCAAAGGTGTAAGCATCTTACAGGCCTGCAGGCCTGTAAGGAGGCATCCCCCAAGATCTCTCACATGGAGGAAACCTAGAAAAAGTGCCTTACAGGCCCATAGATCTGCAAGGAGGTGTCCCCCAAGATCTCTCACATGGAGGAAACCCGATGAAAGGGAACTCCGTAGAGTTTAAAAGTGGCTTCATAGGTGCACCTATAAAGTGACATGCTTACTCGCAGATAAAACATGTCAGAAAGCAAAGCAGCCACATAGGAAATCAGGTGGACAGTCACGCAGACCGTCAACAAATTGGAAGGTTTTCAAAAGGGGTCCCTCGGGAACCCTTCAAAAGAAAAGGGGTCCACTCAAGGGACACTTCAATTGAAAGATAGAGAGAAGAGAGGGGGTCCTTAGAAGGATGCACATCTCTAGGAAAAGTTATCACCGCCCCCAACATACAGGGGATGAGAAGCATCCAAGATACTTAGAACATACAGGATAGAGGTAGACCTCAACATCACTTGTCATTTGAAGAAGAGGAAAATGCATCAACAAAAAAATGAGTGATGACACTAGAATCACGAAGTTGTATTTTATCCTTCAAGGCCTTACATTCACTAGTGGAATGGCCAGGAACTTGATGGTATGCATAGAAATAATTTTTTTATTTATCACACATATGAAATTTCTTGCGTGTAGTAGAAGGAAGAGTAATCAAATGGGATTTGAGAAGCCTCAACAAGATACACTCTTGGTTGGATAAGGAATGAGGAGCAAGAAGCCAACCTTTCCCTTGTGGAGAAAAGTTTGACTGCTCACAAGAAGAAGGCACAAAGATAGCAGACAATGGAGGATCTACATGGAGAGTATTATTCTGGCAATGGGGATTATACTCATCTACAAGATCACCATCATCTTTCCTGACAGGATTACCAACATTAACCTCGTTAATAGAAGTGCGATCATCTTCCTCAAAAGGAGGAGGATCAACATCAAGGACATTACAACTGTTGCTCACATTATCTCGCGATATAGAAGAGTAATCATCTTTGATAACAGGTGTGGATGATGTTATTAAAAGGTCTAAGTGGATTGGGTTGACTTTATATTCCCTAATGAAGGAATCTGTAAAGTCTAGAGAACCCCAATCATCACCAAGACATGCATTTTCTTGAGAAGAGGTAGAAGGAGCAACCTTAAGATTTCTTGCTTTAGAAGGATCTTCTTCAGGGACATCTATCACAAGATTATCCTTTGTAATAGGTACTGCTGGAGTAAACATCGACACATTAGAAGACACTGAAGGGATAAGAGTAGGTACAATCAAATCCTATCCGACAACTGTCATCTCACATAAGTGCATAACATCAGGGTTAGCCTTGACTGTGACTACTTGATTATTGCAAATGAACTTAATTGATTTATGCAAGGTAGACAAGACTACACCCATAGCATGAATCCATGGTCTACCAAGAAGAAGGTTATATGGTAAATTTTCTGACATAACATATACAAGGGTAGGTATAGTAATAGGTCCAAACCTCAAAGGAAAGACTATTGTGCCCAAGGCTTGTCGACCAACATTATCAAACCCACAAATGTCAACAGAAGAAGAATTAAGAGAAGATGAATCAATATTAATCTTAGGCAATAGATCAATGCTACATACATTGAGCCCCGAATCAGTGTCAACGAGAGTACGTCTAATACCAATTTTATTAATGTTAACTATAATCATTAAAGGGTCCGCTTGCTTCTGTACTTCCAGAGGTGGGAGTTCCTACAAATAGAATGTAATATTCAATGAATCTGCATGAATATAAGCTATCAACGCATCAACATCTGCCGACCTAGTAGAAGGCAAGAGGATCTTTTGCAAAGCTTCCTGAAGCACACCTTGATAAACTAGAGTAGATTGAAGTAAGTCCTATAGTGAGATCTTGGCTGGAGTAATGTGGGGCTGCTCAACAAGATCATAATCACCAGGTGCTTTAGCCATAGGTTTAGGAGCTCGAGGAATGCTTGGTTGTTTATTCATTCCATTCTCATGGGCTACTGCTCTACAAGAGGGAGCATTAGAAAGATCAAGGGAATCACTATCAAATGGAACACTATCTATTAGAAAAAATTCTTTTAGGAGAAGGACTAGTTGGAGTCACATAAATGACCAGTCTCTTAGGCCTTTGAGGGGAAACATAGACATATATTACATTTATAGAATCATCACAACTAGTAGAATAATTATCTGAAGAAATATTCTCAACATCGATCCAAACAGGATCAAATGTGGAAGGAGATTCATCATTCACTAATACATCATCTCTAGAGGAGAGTGCATTGGAATAGAGAAGATATTCATCATTCACCAATGCAACATCTCTAGAAGAGAGTGCATTGGAATGAAAGGTAGGTTCGTCATTCACGAATGCATCATCTCTACAAGAGATTGCAATGGAATGAAGAGTAGATTCGCCATTCACAAATGCATCATCTCTAAAAGAGAGTACATTGGAATGAAAAGACGGTAGATTAATGTTAAGGAAAGTATCAATGATTTCATCTTCTTGCAACAAGATATCCTTCAACGCAAGAGGAATCTCATGAGAAGGATCAAAGATATTGAGTGACATGGGTAAAGCCAAGTCACCATCACATGCATGAAATGGAACATCATTAGCACTTTGAATAGAATTAGATATTGAACTAACAAAAGAAGATATTAAATTAATTTTGGGGTGATAAAACTAAGAAAAACCAAAAATCTAGATTTTCATATTTTTTTAGTATTTTCTAGGTTCTAGTAATTTGCATTTTCAGAGGTCTTTGGAGCAAAATTTGAGGTCAGAACTTGCGTCAGTCCCTAAAATTTGATAGTTGAAGGCATCATATTTTAGGGATTAAACTAGTTCTCTTAGAGACCTTTCCAACGGTGTAAACAATTTTGAATTCCGAGCACCGATTCAAAAGTTATGACCCCGCCAAGTAGGGGTAAATAAATTACTAGTTTTTTGAAAAATACCCTCTTCACGTCAGGTTCACCAAAATGTAGAGAAGGGGGATTCAATATTCACAAGTTTTCTTCATTCAGAGAGCCTCATGGGGCGAACTTCCCTAAACTACCTTAAGGAACAACATGAGAGTTCTAGCACAAAGATTCTGTGGATGAACTGACAAGCTTTTGGCCAAAGGACGTCAGCGCGAGATAAGGATGACAGAGCGACACACTAGTATCCAAGAGGTGCACTAGCATTTCGTACAGACCAGAAGTGAGTTTATCATAGAAAATGACAAAGTGGCTACTTCTACTCTAATTGCTAAGAAATCTTAGAATGTGAGAAAGTAACAAAATAAAACGGAACTGAAATAGAGTGAAGTAGAAATAACAAAGATAAGGAGAAGAAAGGAAGTGCTCACAACCACACAAGTGATGAAGCCTCCAAAAAATGAATGTCTTCAAAACTTGCATGCATAAGATCTGGAGAAATTGTTGGGGCTGTATAGGGGTTTGCCTTAGTCAAACCCCCATTTTGGTGTTCCCACCTCCACAGACAACCAAAAGATAGAGAGTGAGAAGTAAGCAAATGTGATGTGATAAAAGCAAACCCTACTCGAGGAGAACCCACATCACAAAATGTAGGTGATAAAAGCAATCCCTGCTCGAGGAGGAGAACCTGTATCATGAAGTAGAGATGTAGTAGATAGGGGATGTGAGAAATCCCAAGATGCTCACAAGCATACGGAAAGGGAGATAGATCTGCAAGACTTAAGGAAGCCAAAGAGAGAGAAGAACAAAAGAGAGGGCTGCAAGAGCCAAGGGAATTGCAAAGAATGTTGCTAAGAGGGCTTGAGAGTGTTTGAAGTTGCTGTAACAAGCTACGTGAAGCTGTGCAAGCAAGATAACAAGAGCAAGAGAGGAGGAAAAGGCAGGAGCCAAAGCTGGAGAGGAGCTAGAAAGATTCAAAGAGAGAAAATGAGGTGAAAAGATAACATTTAAAGATAGAAGAGAAGCAAAAAGAAGCTTCTCGGGCAGTTACAAGGAATCTCGAGCCATTGCCACCAACCAAAGGAGGTGACAAGTGGAAAACATGCATGGAAATGGTTGTTTGAACATTGAAACGTCCCAAGACGCTAGTGCGACATGTGGACGTCTGTGCGATGAGCTAATGTCCAGACACATCACGCTACAAAACAACACGAAATGGAAAATCACATGGTTTAACACATAGCTGGCACATGAAGGTAGCTGCTAAAAAGGGCTTCAGAGCATCCTAAGAAGGGAAAAAACCTGATGTAGTGGCTAAAATGAGCCTACACAAATGCTAATGGAGTGGACACTAAAGCAGGTGCAAGAATGTATGTGAAATTGGAAGGGGTACAATTTTACGACATTACATAATCTTATTTTCATATTTGAATTCACATACATAAATTAATGTTGCAGCTTTGTTTTACGTTGTTTTCAACATACACATGGCCTTATAGGTTTGAGGATTCAAATTAGCAACACACAAATAACACATTAAACCCACATTTTTTGGCTTCCACTTAATCATATATGCATACCAATACAAACATATAAAATAAATAATCTCCATGATCATTCAATCCATTTAGTTATGGTTTCATAAGAAAAGTAACTCATATAGTCATTGTATACAATAAAGACTATACATACATGAACTTTCAAGTTAACATCCCTACAAAATCACCCATTCTTACCGTGTATTGGGGAGACTAGAATTCTTGATTAAACTAAAGTCATGAGATGACTCAAACCTTATATTCTAGACCTCTCTCTTAAGCTACATTTTACACTAGAATTTTATTAAATATATAATGCATATTTGGTAATTCAAACACTTTATCAAATATAATGCATACATTCACTAATGTAGCTATATTGTCAAACCTATGCCATGTAGTTGGTATGTAGGCATTCTGTCAAACTTAATGAATGCATTTGGTATTTTAATGTTCAATCAACAAATTCCATGCATTTTGGATGCGAGCTTTAAAAAATAATTAATTATTATATTTTCTATCATTAAGACAACAATTATCAAGTATTATAAAGTAGACATTTGGTCAAACAATGATCAAGTATTATAAAGTAGACATTTGGTCAAACAATTATCAAGTGTTATGAAGTAGACATTTGGTCAAACAATTATCAAGTATTATAAAGTAGAAATTTGGTCAAATGATTATTAAGTATTCAAAAAAAACCATCACACAAGGCTACAATGATCTTTAAACTTTATGCTTCAACGAGACCTCATCAAGGCCCAAAAATGATTATGCTATTATCAATTAATTATCATAATGGAATTCAAACAAAGAAGAAAAGTTTGCATCTTCCATAGCAATTTAGGAACTAATAAAATGCCACAATCAACTACCTTCCCATGCAACACCATGCTAGTAGGATAAGGGCCAAAATCGGGCTCTTTGATAAGGCCATAAAGTCCATTGAGAAAATGAAACTAGTAGATTTAATAATAAAATCTATAACCAAACTCTTGTCAAATGATAGCACAACTAATAATTGGGTGAAAATAAAATAGTGCATTGGCTTTTAACACAAGGTATTGTCACTAGAATAAATATAGAATTTATAAGAGTTACATCATTGATTCTTGGCTAATGGATGAGATGATTATAAGTTCTAAATGCTCATTACTGATAACGGGAGGTTCTTCAAACAAGAAAACATGGTATGATAGGAAAATAAGACATATATGTTCTTGAGATTTCTAAGAAACAAAAATAGGTTTGAGGTCAACCTTTGCTCGCATAACAAAACTGAGATCAAAAGCATTGGGGGATTTACCACATAAAAATACTAAAATGTAAAAATAAATAGTAGACAAGCCTTATTGTTAAAAGATACAAGGATACTGAAATGTAGGGAAAGGGGCTCCTTAATAAATAAGGGTGTATTTTCTCTATTTATTCCTTTCCCTAAGGTATTTCATTAGAAAATAGATCACAAGGTGTAGGGATTGACTTTCAACCTCAATGGTGAGTCAATTAGACATGGATCTCAGTCCTTAAGACAATAGGATAGATCTGAAACCAAATTGAAATGATATGCAATGTTCAAACTAAATGAACAATAAGACCTATAACATGAAATGCAAATTATCGAAAGTACAAAAATTGAAACCACAGTTTGCAGGAAGATCTAATAAGGGTAAGGAAATATGTACCAGTCACCAAAAGTTTATTTTGAGCTCCACAAAAGGATAAGTTTTCCCTAGGGCGAATGGGTCCTCGTTAGGGCTTCTGAAAATTCTTTTGGCAGTCCTTTGAGGCAAGATCTTAGCTTTTTTTTGCACATGTTCCACTATTAGAAAGTCAGAAATAAAATCTACAATTGAGTTTCCGTGGCTTGACAACAATGGTGAAAACTTATACAACAATGCAAAATTTCTCTTCAAGATATTCAATCCTTCTTCAACCTATAATCCACACATATAAAGAGAGGGAAAATTTATGGAGGTTTTCCTTAGTCAAACCCCATGTTTGGTAATTAAAACTTGATAGAAAGATAATGACAATGGAGAAGTAAATGATGAATGAACACTTGCTTGTTACAACTCACCAAACCTTCAATGGCTTCCCTTAGAGGACTGAAGACAAACACATCACTCCAAGGAACTTGATCTTTCTTTGCTTGATGGATTTGGACACTTGAAAATGCTTGGATGCTTTAGGATCAACAATGCACGTTAGCCTTCACAATATGACATGAACACACATAAGCTTGAACATGATGTTAGGACCTTGACTACTACAACAAATGACTGATAAATTTGCTCTTAAATGCTCTTGAAAATAATATTTTCTCTTGAGAATATTTGATCATGCGTGTTATAATTTTCTTAGATTTGATTTGATAGGACTATATTTATAGGTGTTTATCTAATTTCTCAAAAATTAGATTCCAAAAGTTGATAATTGCATATTGAATTTGAATCGTTAAAAGACCACCAAAAATATATTTAAAAATGGGTCCTAAGACTTAAAGGGGACCCATTCGCGAATGGGTTCTAGCCTAAAACTCTAGGACATTCACATTCCAAGGTGATTAAAATATTAATTGCATTAATTAAATGTTGGTTTCCCTTTCAAAAAACTGGAATAATAAGGCTTTGTAATGCATAATTTGGAAAATTAGAAGCTTAATTATGTCCAATAAATTAACAGACCCAAACATAGTGTAAAATTATAAAGGTATACAATTTCCTACACTACATTTAGCCCCCACTTTAGTGAGTATGAACTTACACTTAGACTCACGCTAAAGTAGAAAAATATGTGTCAAGAGAGGTCCAAGTGTACAAATACTAGAAATATAGGATGACAAAGATCAAGGAGGATAATCAAGCCCCTAGGATCCAAGATCCCATGACAAACCAACATAAGGACAAGGGACACAAGATGTGTAAGATATGTGCAACAATCCAAGATACACAAGTGCATACAATGTCAAGGCTAATGCAAAAAGGATGGACTAGCAAGTTGTGTTATGTCATGTCCATCAAATATGCTCACAAGGGCTAGTGTAGTCCGCTATACACTAGGTGAGCCCCAAAGGAAAAATGAGAAACACACACTAGGTCTATAAGGTGTGTACTCATAAATAAGGGGTGGAAGATGGGAAGGTCACACCAGGTCTCCCATATGCCAACCATAGCAAAATTTATACTCCTTGATAATTTTAATAAGGTGCCAAAAAATAAGGTGTGTACTCATAAATAAGGAGCGACAAATGAGAAGGTCACACTAGGTCTACAGGTCTCCCATATGTCAACCATACCAAAGGTTATACTCCCTAATAACTTTAATAAGGTGCCAAAAAATGATCAATGCTATGCCACCGCTACACTAAGTCCAACCTCTGTGAACAAAAGTGAAGCCAAAGTGTCAAAATGTTCATGCCAATGTAATAATTCCAATGTATATCCCCACTTTAAAGGAATTTCTAAACACCATGCTGCGAGCAATTACTTTAAATTAGAAATGATAAATTCCAATTAATAAGAGGGCCATGAGAGCTTCTTTGGAAATCCCTATGCCAGTCATATGTTTCCAAATAAAGTTGCATCATGAAAAAGGAGGTTTCTCCCACATGCAATCTCAAAAGATAACACATAAGGGACCCACAAATTTAGGGTCAACGAATGTCTTTGCTATAGTGATATAATAGATCTTGAAATCATCATCATTCCCCAAATACTTTGTGGAAAAATGAACACAAAGGAGGAATGACACTTAGATAGATAGAAGAAAAACAAGCCTTTTGGGTCAACATGGAAGAGACCTAAATGTCTCAATGCTTTGCATCATCACAAAAAGGAAAACACAAGACACAAAAAAGACAATGATTACAATAGATAGAAGAATGGAGATGCAAATAGAATAATTTCATAACAGATTCACTTCCTTTATATCCTTGCACCAACAAAGTAACAAGGGTCATCCAAAGAAAACTCACAAAAATAAAGGAACACTAAGTAACATGATATAGGGGATCACATTACATACATGCAATCACAAATAACATAGATAGAAAAGAAAAATTAGTATGTCACATGCGAGCTAACCTATAGCAGGTCGTCCACATCCTAATCTTGTTCAAAATATACGAAACACAAATAACTAGCCAAAGGAACAACGACAAGTGCCATACTAGGACAAAGCTATCAAACCCCTTGCTTCCCCAAAATGTAGAGAAAGGATGAGCTGAGATAAGTGATGATATGATGCTCCTTGCAATATGGAAAATGATTTAAATAAAGTGCAATACATGCAATTGTGAGTATGCTATGATTCTACAACTATCACATGGAAAGGAGCAAAGTGTATGCATGCTATCCAATTATATCAATGGTATAATTTTCATGTATCACCTTCTTTAAAGCACGACACTCATCAGTGAGATGCACAAGAGTTCTATGATATGCACACTAAGACATGTTTATACATTTCCTTTTTTATTGTCTCAAATAAATGGTAATATAATCACCTAGACGAAGAAGTTTATCCATTTTTCATTCAGTCTCGGTTATAATATGTAAAAATAGTAGCTTCTTAAGTTTATAGGGCTTGGGTTTCTTACTTGATTGGGAAATTGGTTGATATGGAGGGGGATGATCTTGATATCCTAATCCCTTAGTATCTTCTGATGGTTTTTGTTCTAACAATTTACGGATCTCATGCTCATTCGTTGTCACATCCTTGTTTAATTAAGATTCGAAAGCCTTGACCATGAATCTCTTCTAACTTGATAGGTTTATCAGTAACTTTATTAGCATATGATAGAAGAGTATCAATGTAATTGTGAATGAGTTCGTCCATTTTTGATGGTTGAGGCTTGCTTTGTGATTCAATTTCGAGATGCAAAAGGTTGAACATGTCAAGTGGTGGGATGATAGGAGGTGTTACCTTGTTGCATGGAGGGATAAAAGGATGCATTGTTCTCAAGGTTACACAAGGAACTTTGTAATAATTTTTGTATGCTATCATCATCTTGGCCTAAGATGTCTATCTCATGAGGAAATTTATTAGGAGGTGAAGGTTCATGAATGTTTTCAATTTCATTAGGATCATCACCAAGTACACAACTTGAAACATCAACCAAAGATATTAAAGAAATCCATATTTTACCAAAACACATGTCCATGATGAAACTTTTCTTTGAATATGAAATGAATGAATATTAAATGTATCTTTTAGACCCAAAATGTGATAATTGACTAATTTTAGATTCAAAAAACTAAAAATGATTACTTTTGAATGCTAATTTTGATTTTAAACAATGCTTGTCTTTCACCAATTGAACTAGATGCAAACAACTACAAAAATATGCAATTTCTAAAATTGAAATAGAGATCTACAGGCTGGAATAGACTGATAATACAAAAACAAAACAGTGTGCAAAAATTTAGAAACTCACTTGTACTAGGACATGTTTTCCCTAGGGCGAATGAGTCCTAGGACAGGGGTCTAAAAAAATTAAATTTGAGTCTTTAACTTGATATTTAAGCTCACTATTCCTAACAACAAATAGATTCTTCAATGATAATTTTTCCAGAAATATGATAAAAATGGAAATGCAATTTAAAGGACAATGTATGAACAAAATGATTTTTTTTAAAGACAATTTTGAATAAAATGTTGATCTAAATGATTGAAACACACCTTAATGCAAGATTTTATGCATAATGTATGCAATATTTTTGGATTTTTATGAGTTTAAATGTACAAACATGCAATATGTAACCCTACATGCAATGTAAAACAAGATGATGCAAAACATAGATCTAGGGTTTCAAGGATCTCCAAATCAGAAAAGGTATGATGTTCAACAAAACATGAAATAAAATATTGAACAAGACACCTTAACAACATCAGGTTCACCAAAAAGAAATGTAGGGAAAGGGGTTCCTTAATAAATAAGGGGGTATTTTCTTTATTTATTCCTTTCCATAAGGCATTTCATTAGGAAAGAGATCACAAGGTGCATGGATTGACTTTCAACCTCAATGGTGAGTCAATCAGACCTAGATTTAAGTCCTTAAGACAATATGGTAAATCTAAAACCAAATTGAAATGATATGCAATGTTTAAACTAAATGCACAATAAGACCTAGAACATGAAATCTAAATTCCTGAAAGTACAAAAATTGAAACCACATTTTGTAGGAAAATATGTGAAGGGTAAGGACACATGTACTAGTCACCAAAAGTTGATTTTGAGCTCTACAAAAGGACAAATTTTCCCTACGATGAATGGGTCCTGGTTAGGGCTTCTAAAAATTCTTTTGGAATTCCTCCGAGGTAGGATCTTAGCTTCTATTTTGCACAAGTTCCACTGTTAGAAAGTTGAAAATAAAATCTGCAATTAAGTTTCAATGGCTTGACAACAATAGTGACAACTTATGCACAATGTAAAGTTTCTCTTCAAGATCTTCAATCCTTCTTCAACCTGTAATCTGCATATACAAAGAGAGAGACATATTGTTTTGTTTGAATAGGGGTTTACCTTAGTCAAACCCCATGTTTGGTAATTAAACCTTGATAGAAAGATAATGCCAGTGGAGAATAAATGATGAATGAACACTTGCATGTTACAACTCACTAAACCTTCAATGGATTCCCTTAGAGGACTGAAGAAAAACACATCACTCCAAGGAACTTGATCTTGCTTTGCTTGATGGATTTGGACACTTGAAAATGCTTGGATTCTTTAGGATCAACAATGCATGTTAGCCTTCACAATATGACATGAACACACATAAGCTTGAACATGATGTAAGGACCTTGATTGCTGCAATAAATGACTGATAAATATGCTCTTGAAAATAAAATTTTCTATTGAGAATATTTTGATCATGCGTGTTAGAATTCTTAGGTTTGATTTGATAAAAAGACTATATTTATAGGTGTTTATCTAATTTCTCGAAACTTAGATTCCAAAAGCCAACAATTGCATATTGAATTTGAATCATTAAAGACTTCCAAAAACATATTTAAACATGGATCCTAGGACTTAAATGGGACCCATTCAAGAATGGTCCCTGGCCTAAAAGTCCAAAACATTCACATTCCAAAGTGATTAAAATATTAATTGCATTAATTATATGTTGGTTTACCTTTTAGAAAATGTGAATAATAAGGCTTTGGAATGCATAATTTGGAAAATTAGAAGCTTAATTAAGCCCAATAATTTAAGGGACCCAAACATAGTGGGAAATTGTAAAGGTATACAATTTCTTATATTATAGATACAAACAATAAAGTAACCTAACTAATATGAATTAATTATTAAGCATTGACATTTTGTGCACATAATTTATTGAGTTCCATCAATAATAGCAAATAATATGGATCAAAATAGATATATAGTGAATAAGGGTTCTTTAGGGGTGAATGTGAGTATTACTAGAGATATTTTCAACTTCTTTCCTTTGATGTAATGGGATGGGGTTAACTAGAGGCTAGAATTGCTCATGATGTGGCTCAATTTTATGTAGACCAATAGACAAAAGTAACTTTCCTAGGTTGCATATCTAGATTTAGTATCTTATTTCATTTTACTAATGAATTTTGAGTTTGATAATGATTAAATAATTTGAATACCTCACATTGGACAAGTAACCTTCAAAACACAAGTATTTTCTCTATGTTTGAAATAAAGGAAAATAAAAAGGAGGGTTGCCTACCTTCATACTCTTTGCCCTCAATGCCTTTGAGTTATTGAAGAGCACTCATGCCCTTGCTCATTTTCCCTCATCCCTTTTTTGGTCATGCCCTTGTAGACTCAACTAAATTTCCCCAAATGGCCATTTTTTTCTTAGCTTATCCCTTATTCTATTGAATCTCTCTCCTTATCCCATCATGCTTTTCTTCCCTTCTTATCCATTCCATGTTGGGTAAGTTGATCCTTGGTCTAATTTTAATGGTAGTAATTGTATGCCCATGCTCTAGTAAATTAAGTTGAAGACATTTCTATTGAAAACCTACCTCTCCTCTCTTGTTTTGTTTCCCTCACCCTTAATAATGAAATATCATTATTTATTGCATTTCCTTAAAATGATATTAACATATGAATTCAAATTTTAACTAAATTATATATGTTAATAACTTTTATTAGGTAGCTTGATATATGAATAAAATATTTATTTTAATTTAACATGGTCAAAGGTTAATGAAGAGTGTGAGACTTAGGCTTGCATAGTTAACCTTTCAATTAGCTATTAATTAGCCATCATAAATATAAATAAAATCATACCTAACTAATTGTGAATTAGTTATAATATTCTCTTATATATATGTCCAATATAATCTCTAAGGTATGAGGTGTATAAGGAAACATGGCTTCTTAGCCTTAACAATTAAACATGGTCATTTCTAACAAACAATAATACATATAAGGTAAATATAGTTTAGTCAAACATCAAATTCATACATGCCATTCACTTAAAAATTGTATAGACTTAATTTGGCATTAGGATCTTCCTCATTGAAAAAATGGTAAGAGTTCATGTTGTCTTGCATCTTTGCACCTCAAGACAAGTTGATGTTTTTCTCAAACTATTCATCAAATGAGAATTGGTATATGGTTAGTCATATATATAAATATATCATCTATTAAAAAGTACAATTGGATATTAGAACCATCAAAATCATAACTTCTAATTGTTTAGGAAAATGATCTTAGTCAATACACACAACAAAACCATTTAATCTCTACCCTCATCAAAATTACATTAGTACTTCAAGGAAATTTACTTAAATCATTAAATATTGAATTAGATTTTCTTGAATTGAAACTTTTGGGTTTTTTTTTTTTATATAAAATGTATAGTTTTTTTTTTTATCAAAACAAAGTATTTTACTTCAGATGGATGTTCATATGTTAATTGTATCTTTTCCTCCTAAGGGATAATTACATATGTTTTTCCCCTTACAAAATGTGGTGGGAGTGATCAAGAAGTTAGGGCTAGAAGTGGATGGATTTTAATGTGGGATGACACATTTGAAAGAGGATCATAATGAGAAATTAGAAGTTAAATTATACAATATATAATCCCAAAAATGGTTGTATTGTTTAAATATAATAAACATAAGACTAATTAGATACAAAATTTGAAAGAGGACATATCTCATCTTAATAAATAATTAAATTTAATTATGCAATGATTGAAAGAATGTTTGAAAAGATACTTTTTTGACAAGAATTATTGTAAGGGCACCTACTATTGAGACCAAGGATCTAATTTGTTCTATCTTGGTCTTGGAGAGTTAAGGGAATGTCACTTCTTATCCTAGGATAGCCTTGTATTCATCTAATTAGACTCATGTAGTCCATCTTGTGATTGAGAACAAAATATGTAACATGCTCTTCATTATGGCCAATCTATGAGTGTATGGATGAGTGTGTTTGTTTATCTTGTCATTAATTTCCTTGTTTAGATAGGTGGGATTTAAGGTACCAATGGTTGGGTGGTCTTGATCACAATTTGGATTTCATGTTGGAATCATGATGGAGCATCATGAAGTTCATGCATGAATCTTGTAGATCTTTATATTTGTAGCTCTTCATGGATTTGTATTATTGTAATTTTTTTATATTATAGAAAGGTATAATCTTGAATTATGTTGTAATTATACATTTAGATCAAAATTTTATTGGAGTGTGTTTCATCTATTTTATGAAGTGAATATGTAACTTTGTAATAATACAATAATTATTATTGATT
>VDFB02058548.1:0-63128 GCA_007258455.2 Sequoia sempervirens
TGATACAAGCTCCTAATTTCCTTAGAATACCGTTGGATTTTATTTAGATGATAGCCTTTGAGTCAAGCTCATCAGATAGTGAAGAAAACATAGTTACTATGTTTTCTCGTTTGTTGGAGGAGTTGAATCAAGGCTAGGAGGATGCAAAGTTGTAAGAAAAAATGGAATCCTTGTGAACTGGGTCAGAGGCAATGAGAAGATGGTGGAGATTGCGAGAAGGTTGAGCAGCTCTACATAGAAACCATACTCTAAACCTGTTAACGATGCCAGAAACAAACTCAAGGCTTACTACTCAACGAGAACTTGGAAAATCCTATGGACTGAATTTATAGACACGTATTGCTCAAAACCATGGGTTTTAATATCTGTTTTCATGGCTACTGTGTTGCTTGTTATGAATGCTCTGCAAGTTTTATGTTTGTTTTACATCTACAATAAAAACTCCTAGATCGTTTGTTCTCTCTAGAATATCCAAATTGTGAAATTTCTTTCATTACAATTTAATGGATTTCATCTATTGATGTCAATTTGATTATAAATGTGAGTCCTAGTCTTGAAATAGTTGGAACAAAAACTCGTAAACAAAACTACATGCTTTGAGTTTATTATGCTAATATTCACCACTATAAACATCTCTTTATATATATGTGTGTGTGTTCGTGTGTTTTCTCACTTGTAAACATCTTTTAATATAGATAAAATATTTGTTTGTAGGTTTCTTTGTAAATTCATTTTCGTTAGAATTTGCAAGGGGTATGGTTGTAGTCTTTTGCTTAAAAGAGTACATTGTAATATAAAACTAAAATAAAAGTACAAACTAAAGTTAACAATTTATTCATAATAAGTAAAGTATTTGTAATAGATAATTTATTTTTATTTTCTAATAAATGAAGTAACTAAAATACATTTACAACTAGCAAAATAATTATTGGTAAAATGATAACTCTTTTTCAATAAATAGAGTTGATTAAAGATAATTCATAGTAAAAATATCTTAATATCTTCTCATAATCTATGATATGTTGACAATCACCTCCTATTCACACACATATATATCTAAATCCCATCCCTTCAATGCTCAATCTTGGGATAGGAAAAGGACTTTCCCACTCCATTCACTACACTCTTACAACTTAACCTCATAAATTGGATGGATACACTGAAGATGGCTTAGCCTTGTCATTCATGTGTTTTTATTCTCTAGGGAAAGAGCATGGCAATAAGGGATATAATGCCAATACCAATTATTTCATCTAAGGATATGTCAAGAAGTAGTTAAACCTTATTTTATTTTCTATTTAATCATTAAAATATTATATTAATTATACATTTTAGCACATCCAAAGAATTAATATACAATAGAAAACTCTAATATATAATTGTTCAACAATTACATCAATCGGTTTAATCTAATGGTAGTGCAATTCTAAACAAATGAAAAATACAAGTTGTAATCAATA
This sequence comes from Sequoia sempervirens, assembly GCA_007258455.2. Lineage (NCBI taxonomy): Eukaryota > Viridiplantae > Streptophyta > Pinopsida > Cupressales > Cupressaceae > Sequoia > Sequoia sempervirens. The sequence goes on from VDFB02058548.1 coordinate 1,461, forward strand.
GGTAAATGTTTATATTGACATATTTCATTTGACAAACAAACGGATTGAGCTAATTATAGAGAAATAATAATAGTTTCTGTAGACATCCAAAATTAACATTATGCATCTGCTCATTAAATTAATCAAGCTCATCCATTCACCAAGTAAATCAGGTCTTTAATTCAATCTATAAGGATTATCCACTTAAATTGAATAAATTAACTTTATTTAATTTAAGCCTATCATTCCCTCTTTGATTAAATAAATCAAGACTTTATTTAATTAAATCTCCAAGTCATATTCCATCCTTTTCTGATTTAAATAAATCAAATATTTAAGTCAAAAAGGTCAAAGAATCTTAATAATCACCTAAGCTAACCTAATCCTAATTAAACTAACCTAACTACCCATCATATTCTCTAGATAATCCCACTTGCACAAATAAATCAATTTATTGATTTATTAAATCCAACATTTTCCATCAACATGACATCTTTGAGGAATATTCCCTCAAATTTGAATTGAAAAACAAGTGGGCATGTACATCCAACAAAGTAATTAATGTCTCTTACATGTCCCTTGCACAAGTCAAACTCAACATTAACTCTCAATTTCAAATTTGAAATCTCCCTCTCTTGGGCACATTTCTCAAATCTTGCACATGTACCAACCACTCACAAGATGACAAGTGTTTCCATCTCATTGGCCAAGTATTTGTCCCACATTCATCCATTTGGCCAATCTTTCATCAAATAAATCTATAAGTGAAGCCTTCATTCTTCAAGCAAATCCTACACAATCTCCACAAATCATCCACAAATCCTATGCAAAGTCACTCTCTTCATTAGAGAACTGATTTTTCCCATTCATCTTCTTGATCATCAACATATCATTTTCATATCATGGAGCTTAAGCAAGGATTGGGAAAGGGCTTCTTTCCATAGAAGCACCAATCCAATATGAGATATTATTTACTTCATGATTTATTGCATGCTTTCATCTAGTTTATCTAATCTTTTGTTGTTTTGATTGTATCATTAAAGCATGTTGATTTATTTCATATGGATGTGAATGTTTGCTTTGTTGCTAATGATGTATGTTTAAATTTAAACCATTTGCAAATTTAGCATCTACATTATGGCGCTAGAAGGAGGGCCACCCGCATTTTCATCTTGCTTTCATGTGTTACTGACATTTCTAAATATGTTTTATGATTCATTATATCATCTATTGATTTGAATGCAGTTGGAAATTTGTAGTTTGGTGTATGAAATCATAATTCATTTTTTTGACTCATAAATTTCTCTGCATTTTATGCTTCACTGGACATTCATATTCTATTCCAAAGATTCCCATTTTGGCGTAGGTAGAGTAAATGTGGGTAAAGGCTTTTGTTTCTATTTTAAAGACAATTGATTGTATTTTCTTAAAAGCATTTATAATGCCTTTTCTAAATTTTTTTTTTACATCTACAAACAGTATTTGCTTGGAAGTTTGTAATTTTTTCCTAAAATAGATTCATCTATGTGAATGCGGAAAAAGCAATCTATGAGACGATGTTTACTTTAAGAGTTTTATTATGCAGCTTGCACCTTGTCTATGTCTCCACATTTCCTATACATCCCTACCGTGGCACTTGTAACTATCACAAAAAATTGAAATCCATGCCTTGAAGATATTTATGTTGTGTTTTAGAGCTTTCATTAGCAGTGAGGACAACGAAGCTTCAGGAAAAGTTGTTCTACAAATAGTTCAAGGGCCCTGTCCATGCTTCCATTTTTGCACAGGAAGAGAAGCTTCCAATTGCATTAACTTACAGGGGATGATGGTGGTCAACAATCAAAAAATGTGGCTTTACATCAACTAATAAGCATTTGATGGAGAATTTTCTTACACCTTTTTAATGAATCTTTTTTCTTTTTGTGTAGATCCAACAAGCATTGCACTCCATGAGATCACATTTTCTCTGGGTCAACTAGTCAAACAGTTCATATGCCATATATGTGCTCCCTAGAAGTTTTAAATAGAAGCTTGTGTTTAATGCTTTGCGCCTACTAATCACATTGGCTTGAAATTTGTAAAGTCTATTCAACAAATTCATTTCGTGCATATCCGATCCTACAAATCATTGTGTTCCCTAAGATCACATTTTTCACCTATTTCTAGCATATTCTAAATACTAAATTTTTGGCTACATATTACATGCTTGTTGTTTTTTGATTGATGCAACATTGATACCCAAAGAAAAACGTTTTAAGTCATCGTCACTGTGAGACCTCACAAAAGGAAAAACTCACATGAAATGCATAATAATGTTGGTCGTTTAGTGTCTGGAGGTAGTCATTTAGGATGTTACTTGTAGATTTTTCTTCTTGTAGAATTCAGCTTTACACTGGCTAATTCACGTACCTCTTCAATGCTTTCATATCTCTTAAATGTTTTTTGAGCATCGATAATTTTTCTTGATAATGTAAGCTCTTTCCTTGCCTCTTGGTTCATGAATTGTAGTACTTTGAGCTCAATGGGTAAGCCACGTCAATCTTAACCAAACACATAGTGCACCTTATATGCCTCAAGCAACTTATATTTGTTGTTCCTATGCCAAAATGGAAGCAAAGAGAGAGTTTTCAACAAAATGCCTCTGACAATGTTTTGGATAGAATGCCTCTGACGGGAAGTGAATGTTTTGGACATAATTCCTCTGACAGGAAGCGAACATTTTGGACAGAATGCCTCTAACAAGCTTCACCCTCGAAGCAAATTCAACAACACATTTTTTTACACTTGCCAACTACATCGGTTTGAAAGTTTTTAAAAATAACTTTTGGCACGTTTTCTTTTACAACTCCCGATTGAAATAACTTAAAGATTTTTTGAAGATTGTGAAACTCATCTTTTTTTATGCTTGACATTTGCATTTACTATGACATATTTTCAAATGACTTTTTTGCTATCTTCCTTGTTGACCTGCCAACGACATTTATTTCTCCAACAGTGGATTGATGGGATGTGGATTTAAATGATAAGTTGACTTCTCTCTGTTTGTTTTTGAAATAGATATATCTATCTCTGAAAATATTTTTTTATGTGACAAGCAAATGGAACAAGAGTAAGTTGCACTGACAATTGAGAATTAGAAGCTCCGCTATTATTGCACAAGCAACTCCTACTGAGTAGAAAGGATGTTGGTTTCATGTTTGTTAACATTGGCGTGCACTCTTCAGATTGGAATATGCTTTATTGTTATTGCTTACATTTGCTAATGAGCCTCCAAATAAAACTGAAATGAATAGACCACTTAATTTTTTGTAAATCTTTATCTATATGCAAAATCAAGACTCTAATTAATGCTTCATTTTATTTTTGAAATCATTAGTATTGGTTGAAGTTAACGATTAAAATGAATTCAATTAAATAATTAAATCCTCACATGATTACCTTCTTTTTTATTATCTTGTAGGTGTAAAGGAAAATGGAGTATTTTGTTCATGCAAAAGACTTACAACGTTGGAGCATTGGAAACAATTTTGGACAAATCTTGGAGTTGAAGAAAATTGGGCATTGACGATTGAAGTTAACTAAGCATTTTTAAATTCTTTAAAGAGCTTCCATTCTACACTTTAGTTTTATGCTTTAGATCAACTAAAATATATATTTTTATTCTGAAAAGAACGCTTCCATTTTTATGACAAAGGGGATAAAACGAACTTTAGGCAACATTGACTAGATTTTTTTTAAGGTTAAAAAATTGAACAAGGCAAATCCCCATCTTTCCTTTGGTGATTAAAATGAACTCACAATTACTTTGGAGGCTCTAAAATGAACAAGTGCTTGAAATGAGTAATCTTGTCTTTGGTGCATTTTGAATGCGTATCCTCTCCCCTTTTTCTTTGTGTGATCTAGGGTGCAAGAGAAACACTCAAAATGCATTTTATTGCTTTGAGTCACCTTTAGAGGGGCTTGCCTAAGAGACACATCCGAAAGGAGAACTCGAAGGTGACTCCAACCGGTTTTTCATTCAGGCTGGTATATAAATGGATAAGACTAAACTGTCAAGTCCTCATGGTATGTAGGCCTTAGCCATACAGTGTCTTTCAGAATGGGGTACTACCATAAAATGTATAAGAGCCCCTAGTAGGATTGATTAAAGCATTTAGTGGTTTGTTGGACACTTGCAAGGTGCCATGTCCCCAATTTTGTGTCATTAAGAACCTTATTTGTAGTAGCCATCCAGTCCATCCAACGAGTTTATTAAAGTGGTGCATTGGAACTTAGATTCTAAGAAGTTACTTGCCATGTCCGATCTTGGTTGAAATATAGAGGTTAAGACTTCATTCTTAACATACCTTTATATTTTATCCTTGGTTGCATGTAAAGTCATCTCTTCTACTATGAAGGGCATGAGGCAAGCCCACTAAGAAAAACATACCAATTGAGTTAGAATGTTATATTGCTTGTGAGTCAACTAGAAAACACAGTGCTTTAATCAAAAACATTGGAAAACCAACATTAAACGAATCATCAAAATTGCAAACCCTTTAGGAGAGGAAAATATCCTTGAACAAATTCACGTGTTATTGCTTGCCCTTGGGACTCATGTCCTTAGAGGCATCTAAACATTTGGATTTTATCTCAATTTGCTTCTACTAAAGTCAACTTTAGGTAACTCTTGCCTCAAATTTCCTTGGTTTCTGCATAATACACTTTGTGGGATAAGGGAAAAGTTGAGACATTATACATCTAGATTCAAAATCTAATCAAGAGTGTGTTTGTGGGTAAAAGAATCCATTAAGTAAAGATTAAATCAATTGGACCCCACACATGTGCTTGTCATCTTTTGATCATATGGTTTTCATGCAAACATTGGTCTTTTGATTTTGAATTACTCTTAGAAAAAGGCATGTTCTTCACTATCTTGGTCTAGTAAACAAGTCCTTCTTAGGTTCATTTAGGATCAAGTCGAACACTTCATCCATCCAAAAAATTTATCATTTTCATCCCACCAAGCAACTTTAGATCTTTGGAAACATCATTCTAAGACTTGGGTAAATCATCAAAATCAAAATCACCTTGTTTAGTTAGGTGTATGGCAATGCATCCTTTTTCATGTACATTTAATTAAATTAGAAATCCTTTAAACAAGTTCATCCTAGGATCACATCCAACATCTTAGGGTTTACCATTTCATTATCCAATCAAACTAATCAAAATCAAATCCTAAGTCTAACATTGATCCAACGTTCCTAAAATGCTCAACACTCATATCATATCCCCTTTTCATCCTTCATCTCGTCATTAGTCCTAAGAACCTTAGAGGTCACTTTTGCGACAAGGTCAAAACACAAGAGGAACATGGAATATAAACTTGATCCATGCATCATGAGTAATCCAAATCAATTGAACTTTCAAAGCCTTACAATGCCGTTCGATTATCAAAACTCACACTTATACAATCCATACATGGGATCATTACCTTCTACAAATGTCAATGGCACAACAAGTGTGAGTATGCCCAAATAAAAGATTGGAACACATTTCCTAATGGTAGATCTAAATCCAAACCTACAAGTCTGTCAACCGAACAATCAAAGCATGAGCCTTCAAATGAACAACATCATCCCACCAAATCCCTACAATCCAAATGAGAATGTACCAAGCACAAGTTTTTGAAACATGAATCTGGAAAACTTTGGGATGGACACATTTGCAAATCATACGAATATTCCAAACATGAACAATGGTCAATTTCAACCTATCATGCAAAATCTGAGTGTCATCCCAAATCAAACACAAGTACACACTCCAAATCTGCGTGAACAAAATCCAAATCAACTATATCAAGGGAGTCAAGATCGAAATCAAGAACAAATTTGGTGAGATCAAATTGCTACACTTACCAAAATAGTTGAGTCATTGCACCAAGGGAAATCTCCACCACCATTACCTACATCATTTCTTGGTTTAGGGCTTCCCCCTTTACCTAGCACCAATCACTCCATCTAAATCGATCCACCTAACACCAATCAAGCCATCACATCAAATATTTTGAATATACCATCAACATCGCACCAACGGATGGTATCTAATCAAAAACAAATGTTGATCCCAAAACAAAGTAGGATCTCCCAAGGACCTATCACCTCGGTCAATCTAGCCATCCCTATCACTTTGATCATTCCAACAACCACTCTCACACCCATCACATCTCAACCCCTCACTACCATGATCACTCTAAGCGTATCTCAACCACTTGTCACTACATCCAATACGATTCCAAATCCACCACCACTACCACCAAAACCAAACGTAGCAAAACAATATAACATTGCACTAAAATCTCACCAGGCCTACCAAAAGGCCATCCAACAATACCTAGCCATGCAACAAGCAAGACAAGCTCAATGAGTGCAACAAGTCTCTCAAGCTACCCAAGCCTCTTACGCTACCCAAAAAACACAAGCACAAACACAAAAAATGACAACTGTTGAGAACAAGGATCAAGATCAATCCATCACTGAGCACCTTGAAGTTGTGTCTACTCCATCCAATGATAAAATCAACATATGTCAAAAGTCACTTTTCAATCATGATCAAAATCCACCAACCAACAATGATCCAATTCAAGAAATGTCAACATCGTTTGACCCTATGGTTGAAGACATTGGAAAACCCTCCATCATAATTGTTGAAAACAATGATCAAGATCTCTCCATCGATGAACACTTTGAAGATGTTTCCACCCCATCCGATGATCAACTCACCATACATCAAGAGCCACTTTTTAGTGATCTCTTTCAAGGAGTGTTAGGATTATTTGATCCTACTAACATAATGCACGATCCGTTCACCTATGATCATGTTGAAAATGTCTCTACATCACCTTATGAGTTAGAGGACATATCTCAAGAATCCATTCCAAAGCATGATCAACATCTTCACTAAGGTCTAGCGATGGTCCCTTCCAAGAAATGTTGACCCCCTTTGACCTCATGGTTACAGATACTGAAGGAATCCTCAACTTAACACTTGATCCAAGTTCACTCAAAGATCAAGAGGATATTGAGCCATTCCCCATGCCTAATGTCGATATCCAAGAACCCTTTGTAAGCAATCCATCTTTTGAAACTGACCCATGTCAAGAACTTGATCCAAGGCATGGCAAAAGAAAATCCGAACTCATTCAAGATCAAGAATTTGTATCTTCAAGATACTACAATAATCTAATGGACACTCTCCTATCTATACAAGATGAACACATCCATATAGCACATACTCCTCCATCTACCCATGAGATGCTTTTAGTGAATGGACACGTAGATGATATTCATTCAGATCAAGATTATTTTACTCTAGACATTATTACACAAAAAGAGTAGGTTATCGATTCCTACAATAAAACAGAGTTGTCAACAACATGATCAGATATGTCCCAAACTTAGACTAGGGACATCATAAATAAGGATATCCAACATTATCCACTCAAGGAAATGAGTTAGACAGAACAATATAATTCAGAGTTAGCAGAGCATCCAATCGAAATAACATCATCTATGACAGTCATTTATCAGAGAATGAACTCTAAACAGGAGCTCTTAGAACAGAAAGAATCAAAGCATGAAGGTACTACTTCTGCCATACTTGGGGCAACTTCATCTCAAGCAAACGTCAACATAGAAAGCACGAAGAATCCTTATGATGAAACCGATGTCAATACTACAACCAATCACGTCATGAATCTTCATCCACCCATCACCCCATCCACGAATTGGGACCAACATCAAAAGAAAGAATTGAATCAAAGTACAAAGAACGTTATAAAAGAAAAAGAATAAAAAAAGCATAATGGATAAATCAAATACAAATGGATACCAAAGAATACAAAGAAAGATCATCCCTATCAAACTCCATCAGTCAAAGAAACTATGGGACAAAATAAAAAAGGGAAAAGTATCCATCAAGGATGTCCACAAAAACAAAAGCAGACTTTTCAAGTGACGTACAAAGTGTATCAAACAGTTGGTCCTAATTTCATGCATACTTTCGTATCCACCCATCATTGCTCATCTTCCCAAGTTTGGAGAGTCAAAGATTCCAAGCTGTCAACCAATCCATCTTTTATCCCTAAACACACTCCATCCATGCCTACACGCATGATATCCAGTTCTTACATTGACCATGTATTGGCAGCGACCCTTCATCATAAGGATTTCAAAGGCACTCTATTGTGATGTGTGCACAAAGACAAAGTTAACTCTGATATCGATGAAACAGATCGAGAATCTCAAAAGTTGTATTCAAGTGCACGTATCTTAGCAAAGCAACTTCTTCAAGAAGGATATCAATGGCACATTATGATAGGGGTATCTACATCAAGAACACCTTGTGATTCAGCATAAGCTTTAAATCTTTCACAGAAAAAAAATAAAAAATAAATAAATAAATAAATAAATAAATCAGAAAAATGATTGAAAATAGTAAGGAGAAAATTGCCCTCTAGTGAAAATCGCGTGGGTGGTGCTTTGGGCAAGACCATGATGAAAACCTAGAAAACAGGCGTCATGTGTAGAATCGAGCATCTACATGTGCCACTCCAGGAGAAAGCATCTCATCCCATCCGTAATAAATCTAGCATTTTATCCATCTTATCCACAATAAATGCACTCATCCATAAATCATTGATCTAATCCATTTTCATCCATCTACATCCATCATCCAAATTATCTTGATCTTGATGAAATTTTGGGGCACACTTTACACTTGCATATGGTAAACATCTTAACATGGGCTATTTTCATTAATCCTATCCTATACAACATTATCTTTGCCATGAAGCATTATCCAAATGAGCATTCTTTATCTGAACACCTTATCTTATCACAAGATAATCCTTGGCATCCTTTGCATATCCATCCATCCATACACCTATCTGAGCATCCGTCCATGGTATTCCATATATTGCTAGACACTGGGGGCATATATTTACATCTCACTTTGAGAATAAATCTTGATCTATATCCTCCAACTTATGTGATGATCCGAACATTGGAAAATGTGAAATCAAATTGGTCAAACCACCTATGAGGAAAATTCCAAATCACTAGCCCATGGCACATTTTGATGAGAAGACATTCCTTATCAAGTCTTCATCTTTCATTGAAAATCAATCCAAACAATCAATATCAGTCACATCTAATTTGCACATCAAACATCACATCAAATCATTCAAACACCTTTTGTTCCAAACCTAGCTTCAACAATCCTAATCAATCGAATCCAATCAATCCATAATCTTGGGATATCCTTCCCGATCATTGTGTTGCCTAACACTATCCTTTCATTGTTGTGCATCCTCAACAATGTTATCATCATCAATCCTTATATTTTTGTGCATCCTCAACAATATTATCATCATCAATCCTGATCAATCAAATCCTTGCATTGTTGTGTATCTTCAAATGTTATCATCATCATCAATCCATCGATCTGATCAATCAACCTTAGCTTGGTCTTCAAAAAAATCCCAAACAAAACACTGATATCATCACACATGTCCATATCAAAATCATCAAAGTCATGAGAAAATCCAAAAACATAAAAAAATCAGGAAATCCAAAAACATTCAAAACATATCAAAAAGCCATAAACACTCAAAAAAATTAAAAAAAAATCAAAAACATAGAATCTGAACTACACTGTCTCTGAGCTTAAATGTAGGAAAGGATAATCTTTTATCATGCCCTGAGACATCAAAATCCAAAAAAATCCAAAAAAAAAAAACCCCAAAACATTCGAAAAATAAAAAAACCAAAACATTTGTAAAATCTTGAGAAATACCAAAAACAGCCTCAAAAGATTTCAAACATCAAAACATCCAAATAAAAAATGTCTGTCTCATCTCGCGTCTCCTCTCATCGTAATATCATCCGCCAATCAAACCAGGATGAGTCGCGGCTAATCCAACAGTAGGAAAAACAAACTAAACTAAAACAAACAAACAAACCTTATCTCATTTTCAAACATGTAGTAACCTTATATCAACACCTATCAATCAACTTATCAACCATCATCATCATCCTATACAATGCATGTACATGTCCGGATATATTGTTCGACATCATTATTTTGATGTCACTTTGGATTCTTGTCCTACAATATCTTGGCTGAAGGTATTGGCTTGTTTGTATTTGATCTTTTCTTTTGATTTATCTTATTGTGCTCATTCCAAGGACCTCTCGATGATATCCGAATGAAGTATTTAGAGAGAGAGGAATGGGGAAACATCATTATCCTTTTGTATGTTGTGCTTGTTGGATGTTCTTGTAAAATAACTTGGCAACACTTGCTTTGTTAGGTACCCTAGCAAGGTTTCCAGTATGTCAAGTGTGAACAAGAATACTCCTATCTATTTTCAGTCAAAGTCCATCGCACTAGGTACAACACCATCTTGGTTCTTTATACCTTGATGCATCGTATCTATGTGTATTATCAAACATAAGGTAAGTAGCCCTTTTAAAATCCCAATCCTTGATAAGAAAATCATCATCATCATCTCTAATAAAGTCTCGTTAGATTATCGACTTGTGGGATCCTCTTGTCATCATCTCATTTCCGCACTAACATCATCATTGCCAATGCATCCATCTTGCATCCATCCTGCATCCACAAACCATCAATATTATGCATATCATCTTACATGCATAATCATCATCATAATATAGATTTGTTAGTCTAAGAATCTGCATAAATTATACATTTTCATAATCACAACATATCGCATCATCCATCTCATCCATCATCACATCATATCATTATTTAAGTTGTTTAAGATAATATAGATCTGTTATTCTAAGCATCTTAAAATCATATCATTTGCATCATCATCCATACCATCCATTTTGAACCTCTTTATCACGAGATTGACCCTCAAATCAAATATTCTCACTCGATCTCTTGAGGGGGCAATGTACCAGTGTACTTTCCGCTGGGGCATCCAAAAAATAACAAATTTTTTGAATTTTGATTGCGGAAAGTTTTATTCTTTGAACCAATGCAACAAGTACATTGCTTCGAAGAAGGGAAAAAAGTAGACATCCAAAATTAACATTATGCATCTACTCATTAAATTAATCAAGCTCATCCATTCACCAGGTAAATCAGGTCTTTAATTCAATCTCTAAGGATTATCCACTTAAATTGAATAAATTAACTTTATTTAATTTAAGCCTATCATTCCCTCTTTGATTAAATAAATCAAGACTTTATTTAATTAAATCTCCAAGTCATATTCCATCCTTTTCTGATTTAAATAAATCAAATATTTAAGTCAAAAAGGTCAAAGCATCTTAATAATCACCTAAGCTAATCTAATCCCGATTAAACTAACCTAACTACCCATCACATTCTCTAGATAATCCCACTTGCACAAATAAATCAATTTATTGATTTATTCAATCCAACATTTTCCATCAACATGGCATCTTTGAGGAATATTCCCTCAAATTTGAATTCAAAATCAAGTGGACATGTACATCCAACAAAGCAATTAATGTCTCTTACATGTCCCTTGCACAGGTCAAACTCAGCATTAACTCTCAATTTCAAATTTGAAATCTCCCTCTCTTGGGCACACTTCTCAAATCTTGCACATGCATCAACCACTCACAAGATGAAAAGTGTCTCCATCTCATTGGCTAAGTATTTTTCCCACATTCATCCATTTTTCCAATCTCTCATCAAATAAATCTATAAATGAAGCCTTCATTCTTCAAGAAAATCCTCCACAATCTCCACAAATCATCCACAAATCCTTTGCAAAGTCACTCTCTTCATTGGAGAACTGATTTTTCCCATTCATTATCTTGGTCATCAGCATATCATTTTCATATCATGGAGCTTAAGCAAGGATTGGGAAAGGGATTCTTTCCATAGAAGCACCAATCCAATATAAGATATTATTTACTTCATGATTTATTGTATGCTTTCATCTAGTTTATCTAATCTTTTGTTGTTTTGATTGCATCATTAAAGCATGTTGATTTATCTCATTTGGATGTGAATGTGTGCTTTGTTGCTAATGATTTATGTTTAAATTTTAGCCATTTTCAGATTTAGCATCCATAGTTTCACTTACATCATTTTGTTTTACAATGATATAATCCACTTTACAACATATAATGATAATTACACAATTTATTAGTTCAAAAATGAAAAGCAAGGTGAAGGATAATTAACATACAATGCATCAAAATTCTTGCTATATGTTTCTACAATCTCTAGCTATGACCAATAAAAAAACATACCTCTCAACTCTGCGGATCCTTAAGCTCCACCCTTCTAGAATATGAGGTAATTGAATGAGTAACAACAAACATACCCACACCATACAATATGTATTACTATTTATAACCTTACAAAAAAAACACTCATTTTAGTTACATTGGATATGAATTGATTTGGTTAGCATGAGGAAGCAAAACAAGTCTTGACCAATGGAGTATCATCACATTGATTAAAAGATCAAATTAAAGTTAAAAAGATGCACCTATTCACAACAGGTTATATCAAAGACATTTGCGTCATCCTATTGCATATGAGTTGATGTTCTTCACAATATTTTTCTTGAAACCACTAAGGGCTAGCCTTGAATATTATGGTTCATCTTAATTAATTTTATCAAATGTGATATCCTATTGAATTTATTTTATTTAATTAAACTCAACCATCTATATTGACCTGGTATACACTAATTAGAATGAGAGAGAGGTAACTCCATTCCTTCACCAAGCCTCAGTTCCTATGTATGCTACTTGACAACCATCCTATCAAATGACTCATAAAAAAGTAGAATATCAACTAGAACAAAAAATATTAAATAAATTTCAAAGAGGATCAAAATCCTAAGAATACAACTATATGATTAAAAATCATAGGAGAAAAGAACCATACACATTAAAAAAATACTCAATTTATGAAATATTACAAGATTGCAAGCCATCTTTTTTTTAGATTGCAGGAATCAAATATCCCCCTTATTAACTGCATTGCACTTAGTAAACTTTTTTCATGTGATCATTTATGTTGAAACAACACATTATTTGGTACCATGGGAATGGGTGGGAGATTGGACCTCGTGACCCTCTTGCTTGTAATAGGATGCTTTAGCCAATACATTCAGGGCCTGTACCCCTCCTACTAATGTAATATTCTTTTCAACAAGAGTAAGAATCACCATTTTTTAAATATAGAGTAAATTTTGATGAAAATCTACCAACATAGCCCTACAAGGGTCTATCTAGACAAAAAGATCACATACAATTGAAATTATAGAATAAATATTCCTTTAAATGATATTTTAATTTGTAGAATCCAAATTCCTTTTCTATGTGTATACATAATTTTAATTTTTAATGTTTTATGAAGTCCAAGCCATGATCAATAATAATAATTACCTATTTTTCAAAACGAGGGAAGAGTGAAACTTATTTCTTTGTATTTTTTAGTGGTGACTTTTGGAAAAAAAAATCACTCTATCCCAATTCTAGAACAATAATTTACATCAATACAATTAAGCAACCATAAAATTCCAACAATTCTCTAGAAATAATTCTCTTCAACTATTTTTTTTCTTGCTCTCTTTTTTCCCAAAATGTAACATATAATTGTCCAAAAATCAACCCTCCTTGAAGGGCCAATGTGCTAATCTATATATATTATCTTCCTATTTTAAAATTTAGTTTGTATTCTATAAATCTTCATTTAGAGAGGGTGAAATTAAAATACCCTCTATATCCTCCATATCAAATCTAATCCATACATATTTTTCTCTTTTGCAAATTGATTTATTTTTATTTTTTAAAGAAAATGTGAAAATAATAAATAATTAAAAAATTAATTAATTTAATAAACACATAATCAAATTATTCCTTAAAATTTAAGTTAAATAAATTCTTTTTCTAAAGAAAAATACTAGTTTATTATTTTTGTAAAAAAAATATAATTGTAAATAATTTGGATCAATAAATCATAAGTTTAATACAATCAATCGCTCCTTATCACTCTCACTTGAGTACTTGGTGGAATACACATACATAAATGTACAGATTCAACCATCTCCAAATTATTTATTTGTTGGTCAAAATCATGTATTTATTTATACACTCATTTAATCCATCAAGTACATCTACACAATCTATATATATATATATATAGAGAGAGAGAGAGAGAGAGAGAGAGAGAGAGAGAGAGAGGAGGGAGGGAGAGTTTTACATATAATAAAAAGTAAGAAAATAAAATCAAGTTAGGCATGCACATATTCTAAAATAATGATATATAAAAGTCAAAACCTAATATAATCCCCTTGTAATTAAACATGATCACATAATATTAAAATTATAAAATTAACTTAAGACGAACATATATAAAAAATAAACTAGAGGAGTCTATTGCGTCAGCTTGGAATCTATCTGAGATCATGAATGCCCTTTTCTCTCACATTCCACTAGACAAGAGTAGTACTACCTAGTTCCCCCCGAACCTAGCTGGCAAAAGCTTAAGTTTGACGACTCAACCAAACCTAACCTAGGTTAGGTGTGTGGGGGTGGGGTCATTTCTGATCACAAGGGTAATATAATCTTGTCTTATGTGGTGAACTTGGGGGGTCCAATCATCCAATTTTGCTGAGGTGGTGGTGACCTTTCATGGCATTCAAATTGCCATGTAAGTTGGATTCCAAAAAATACTCTCATGACTATTGATAGGTAAAGCTAATCCTTGTTGGACTCTCTAGGACCCCATGTCATCTACTCAAAATCTAATGACGGCCCTCGAAAATAGCAAGGTTAATCACATGTTTAGAATAAAAAATAAAGTTGTTGATGCACTTGATAACATTGGTGCATTCACACCAAATCTAGTAATATGGGATCTAATATTTTTCCAATCCGTAGGAATGTGTGTGAATTAATGAATCATGATGCCAAAGTACTACCAAATTGAGATCGAGATGGATTTGTTGTCAGCTCTCTTGGAGATTTTCCATGATTCTCACTCATGGAAAATCAATCCCTTTTCTTTTCATAAACTCATTTACATGTGGCTCTGGTATTCATAATGGTAGTTCTATAGAATGTATTCTCTAGCTTTGTATTTTTTAAATTCTACTATGGGAGGTGAGTTAGTGGATGAGGAACCTACTAGTTATGAAATGTGGAAACAAGACAAGGAGGTTTGACCTATCTCGCAATGGGGTAAGTTGGCCTCTTATGTGGAAGGAATGTTGGGGCATGACCCTAAGATCTCTATGGAATTTTCTACCTTCTGGGTGGATAACATTATGACTGTTAATGGGTATTCCTTCATGGTGACAACTGAGCTTATTGCAGAAGTGACAGGGCTCTCACTTGAGGTTGTTTGCATCCCCTGTAAACCCAAGGCTAGCTATCAGAAAGATATGGATCATTTTTTGAAAGATGGTGAAAAAGTGGATAAACTCTAGAATGGCTTCAACCATGCAGATCTTCTTGGCATTTGGAGTAAGGTGGCCGAAGTCCTCATGAGGTATGTTACACTCAAAGGCCAATTCTGTCACTTTCCTGCTCACTTGTTTCCTATGCTCAACCACCTTCAGTATAATATAAAAATGAACCTTCCACTTTGGAATTTTTCCTCTCTCTCAAGAACAAACTATTAAAAATTTCTATGGTAAAAGAAAAAATTTACCCATTCACGAAAGCCTCGTATCCCATCTTTTCCAGTACCAAGTTGTTATGTTACCCTCCCTTACCACTTTCAAAAAGAACACCTTGGATATTCATGACCCCATGGTAGACCCTAGTCCCTCCATTACTCTTAAAGGAACCCCTTTTACTGCCTATCATTTCACATAGGCCCGTGAAAAAAACCCTTTTAATGAGGAAACCCATTCAGACCCCATAAAATTTTCTCCCCTTACTGATCCCATGCCTATTTCTACTTTTGGGTCCAGTGAGTTGGATAACTCAAATGACGAGACATGGAATCCCACCCTTGCCAATTCCCTCACACACTCCCTTTCTCATGTGGAGGTCTCTAACATCCCTAACACCTCTTGCTATTAACCCTATCCATTGAAATTTCCCCAATTCTACATCAATTTGGAGGGGACTCATGTTGAACCTTGAGCTACTTTTGACGCTCGTGCTCCTGGAAATCCCCTATGTACCAAAATTAATGAAATTTCAGAGATGATTAATGTCCAAAATGATATCTTTAAATGGCTCTTGGGTCAATTGGTTACTGCTAAAAAGAGAATTTAGATTCTGGAGAATAAGGTGTTACTACAGTAGGTTCCTTGGCTAGGGGAGGTGAAGGACAAAGGCCATTGGAAAATGATAGCCTCTTTGGCTAAGCCATTTGAGCACTGGGCCAAATGGGATAAGGAGCTGAAATAACTATATGATATTGTTGGCATGGAGGAGGAGAAAAATAATTTACAGAAGGAGATTGAAGCTATACAAGAACTAGGAAAAAACCACTCAGTGCCTCCAGGTCATAACATATTACAGTAAGGCAACTATGGAGGATATTCATATGTTTGTGTATGTCAAGATGAGCAATGCATGGACACACCTTGTATAGATTGCTATTGTGGATTAGGGAATTTATTGAATATTTTTTAATAACTAGTAAATCTTCATTATAAATAAGATCAATTTTGAATATATTCCAAGTGGAAATTTATATAATGCATAAATAAGTTAATAATGTAGTAGCTTATGTAAGCGATACTCTAGCACATTCAAGGATAAAGAATATTTATATTAAATGGTTGGTTATGCTATTTGAATTGGCTAATGTACCAAGTACTAAATGAAGTGTTGAAGCCATACTGAGGCCTACAAAGTGGATGGAAAAAATGAATTTACTTTGAAACATGTGTATGGTATGTGTTGATGGACCCAAATGAAATAAAAGGAAAAATAAATTATAGTTTCCTTGAAGGAGGTATTAGCTTTCATACAAATGAAAATCCTTCTAATTGCCAAAATAAAATTCAACAAACCCAAACCAAAAATCTATGGAGGAAAGGTCTCTATTTAAAAAAGTTTTACACTTTAATATGTATGCAGTCAACAATGGGAAAAAGTAGTTTGACATAATTTGAATATTTAATGAGACTATTATTGATTTCAATAAATTTATTGTTTAAAACATCCAGTCCAATTCCATTAACAATTTGTGAATGCAGTGATATCATATTTAAAATGAAAGAAAAGTAGTTAAACTAGATATAAATTATAATTACTAAGAGTCTATTTGTTCATTTAGTTATTAATAATTAAAACCAAATTCCATGTGGGAATGAATCTTTCAAACCTATGCAAGCACAAGCAGACACAACTTCAACACATGGTTATAAACATGCACCGCTCATCATCACACCTATTGCATCCTTCTTTACTAGGAATTCATTTTTTTACTCTATTCTTGTAAATATAGAGAAAATAAAGAATTTATTTTTAATTTCATATTGCTCTCAATATATATTTATGAGAGTGTTGGTGCAATATTACATCTTATTAATAAATTTATTTAGGATATTATAAATTTTTAAATATTCTCACTCAGGTAATTAATAATGACATTTGTACACTTTGAATTTATGTACATAAGTGTCACAAATTTCTTATCAATCATTGATTAATGGTATTTGGGTTACACCTCTATTCAATTTAAGTCACCTTTGTCTTAGTCATTTTGAGTCAACCATTGATTGGAAATTAACACCTTGATATCTTAGAACTCGATTGAAATATTTTATTTCAAATGAAAATGAATAGATTTCGAGGGTTCATTTATTTTAATGTGATTTGTTGATTTTTGTTTTGAAATGATTTATAAATGTTGTGATTATGCAATAAAAGTATAGATTTATTTTGAAATTATATTTATAAGACAATCTAATACTAATGTTTATGATGTCTTGGATCAAGTTTGTCTATAATTGAATCCATTTGGAAAGGTTGTATTTTTTTCATGTGGTTTTGTCCACCATTATTTTTTATCCCTTCTATTCATCTTGGGTGTACTTGTATCTAAGACAAATGGGTGTTAAAAGAAATTTGTGGGGATTTGCTGTGAGATGATTGAATTATGGAACTTTTGTGATATCATAGGGATTTTTTAGTTTGTAAAAGATTGAATACATACAAGACACTCACAAAAAACACCTATGATAAGGTAGTATTTATTGATGCAAATATAAGATTAATGAATCTAGCCAATAACATATTTGAGAGAGTCTTTAATATGTTTATTAAATATTACTAATCTCCTAGAGCTTGTCTTTAAAAACAAGATCCTAGGTGCTCAATTTATATTTTTTTGCACCCAAGGTGACATACAACAATCAATGTTTTATATCGTTAGCTTTGGAATTGATCGTTGCATGTCTCCATGGCTGCCAAAGAAAGTACAAATAAATCTCCTAAGATCATGCTCTATAATATTCATCTAGATTAAAAATACCCTATCCATGTCCATTCACATTCTTTACCTAGTAAACAAAACTCTTCTAATATGACATCATTAAATCCCACATCTCCACATGTGATTAATACTATATTCATTTGGAGCTCTATAAGGGAGTTCCAAAAATAACTACATGTTTTCTTAGATCGAGGAAGAAATCAATTCACTCCTTAGAAACCCTATGCATCATAATCTAAATTTCAGCTCATGCTTGTGTACATTGAAGGGGCTACACTAGTTCCAAATCCTTAGCAACACTATAAAGCATGACACCTTTTCCCTTTTTAGGTTTAAACATTGCTTTATAGGAGCTAACACAATTACATCCATGAAACCTTTTTCCAAAATTAGACTCTCCACCACTTTAACTTCTTTACTTGATTAAATTCTTGCTTATTAAAATGCAAACAGTGAAGATCATGATTTTATTTTGGTAATATTTTTCTATAGGTACCACTGATGATTTATCATTATATATGCAAGTTTGAAGATGTAATGTTACAAAAAATATTAAGAAACCAAAAAATAGCATCATACTACATATCATTGTATATGCTTGCATATTTCAATTACTCTTATTTTCTTCAATATGCATGATTTATATAGATCATGTACACATCAAAGTAGGGGACAAAAGGTAAAGAGTAAATTTCTATTGGTTTACACTCACTTTTGGTCTTCTTATAAATTCATTTTCCTACTACTTAATTTTACTTGTTCTACATATAAGATGACCATATCCCTACATTTACCACTCTTAATGCTAATATCCTAGTCATACAAGTGGATTAGTCTAGACTTTTAAGGTTTTCCTCCTTTTGTATTAGACTACAAACATGGTTGTGTCACATAAAAAAATTCACATGCAAAGTTTCATCTTGCCTTTTCAAGTTTTCTACGACCAAAGCTACTAATTCCAAAATTTGATTGTTGCATGTCATCTTTTATACCAAAATAATACAAAATGAGCACCTAGGATCTTGTTTTTAAAGAAAATACCTAGGAGATTAGTGATCATGAATAATCATAGCAAAGACCCCCTCAAACATATTGTCAAGTAGATTCATTAAGCTTATATTTGACTCGGCAATTACTAACTCATCATAGGTATTCTTTGTCATTTTCTTGTATGTTTTCAATCTTTTACATAATGAAAAATCCCTATAATATCACAAAAGTTTCATAATTCAATCTACTCACAACAAATCCCCACAAGATGCTTTTAACACCCATTTATCTTAGATACAAGTATACCAATGATGAATATAAGGGTTCAACAAAACCATGTATAGAAGATGAAACCTTACCAAATGGTTAGATTGTAGGCATGAATTTTGTGACATGGGAAAATAAACAGGAATAATGAAAGCATAACCACAACAACAATCACAAATTGCCTAATCTTGCTAATGTTCCCCATATCAATAACAAAGTGCAATGCAACAAATAAACTAAATAAACAAGAATACTATCATCTAATTCCCATGCTTTCTTAACTCCTCTCCATTATTCTTCTCCACTTTGCTTTGAAAATGCTCAAATGCCCTCAGATTATGAGTGTGCAATATTAGCCTATAAGTATTTTGACAACAAAACTTTGAAGATTGTGATAACCCATGAATGAAATTCAAAACTTCTCTTATAGAAGCTTCACAGATTCGATGGTCAAGATTGATTTGTGTTTGAATGGTCTAGATTGAGCATGAGGATCTAATTGAACAATTAACTGCCTTGATTGATCAAATTGATTAGATATTTTGCAAATTTTATTGAGAGATTGATTGAATAGTTAGCCAAATTGATCGATCAGCTAAGAGGTTTAATTGAAAGAATGTGTGAGTCAAAAGGAGGTGACAGATTAGTTAGGTGAGTGAATTGGGAGAAAGTGTTAGTCAAGAATGGAGAGAATTATGCATGAGATATTTAATTGAAAAGGTAGGAGACATGTTCTCAAATAGAGGAATTAATTATAAAATTAAATTTTTTCTTTGTGGAGGAAGTTGCGTATGTGATTCCAAAATCAATTAAATGACTTATTCAATTTATGGAGTCACGTTTAAATGAGAAGATATAATTAATTAATTAAATTAACAAACATTTGTTTATTTAAATGTGGGAGAATATGAATTAATTAAATGTGTAATTAAATAAATTTAAGAAACTTATTAAATTAATCAAAAGAAAATATTATAATTAATTAGTGACGTAAGTAAAGTAAATTAATGTAATTTACTTAATTCATAAAATTTAGAAGAATAATGAAATGAATTAATTAAATGTTTAAAACTATTTAATTAATTTAGAGAAAATGCGATGTTAGATTATAATGAAAAATCATTGAATCATTTTGTGAGTATCTTGAATTAATAATGAAAAATGTGCCTAAGCCATTTTTCAATGTCTACAATTTAATCCAAGAGAGCATAAATAGTACTATTATATTGTCTTATAAATATCATTTCAATATCAAATCTGGACTTTTATTGCATAATAACAACATATGAATCATTTCAAAACAAATCAACAAATGTTAATGAACCTCCAAATCTATTCATTTTCATTTGAAATTACATATTTCAATCTCAATTTTAATTAATTTGGAGTGATTATCCTTGATTATTGATTACTTTGTCTTTCGAATTAGACTTGTAAATTAGCTAGGATGTTTTATTTCTCGAGTTTTGTTTTGTCCCCCTCTTCTTACGATTTAAAGGTAAAACTCATCAAAACTATGTTACAAGTATTTGATTTAACGAATCATAATCTTGTGAAACTACTCGTCTGGAATGATCAAGTCGGGACTCAATCCTGCCAATCACATAGAAGGGAATTTAATACATTTGACAACCATTAACACAAGTTTGGGAAAGAAATAATGAAATCAAGGTAGTGAGCGCAATGGAAAACAGAACGGTAGACGAAAGGAGAATGAGGCGAAAAAACTGGACATAACGAAGTAAGGACAGGTCCACCAGCCACCTTGATATTTAACTCGGGTTGTTGTGTAAATATAGGATAGTTATATGAGACCCTTAGAAGGATACAAAAATATACAGAAAATGAAAATGAAGTACTTATGAGATGCCACAAATATGGGAAAATGAAAGCCCAGTTGATTAAAGATCTTAAAAGGTCTAATAAATAGAAAATTTTGCTAAATTATTTTTGGATTTTGACTGTGTAAGTTTTTTTGCATCAATATTTTGGATCACACCTAGTGATCCATCATCATGATGAAGAGTTGAAAAATACGAGAAATCCATAAATAATTTAGCAACAGTCTCTATGGATTGTGGAAATTCGAGCTATCACTAATCAATAGAAAATTCCCATTAACCTCAAATATTCTAAGTAACCAATGGAAGGATTTAGTTTCTTTTTTATAATTAAATTATTAAAAAGATTCAAACTAATTGAAAGTGGTCTAGATAATCTCGAATATTCATTTGAAATAGAGAAAAGGAAAGAAGTAGATAATAAAAATTATGTACACAAACACAAATGATAATCTAGATGCAAAATAAGAAAAAATGAAATAAAATAACATAATATCAATATAAATAATATTTACATATAAGTAAAGGAAATAAACATAATAAAATACTAATCTAAATAAATAAATAAAATAAATGTAGAAAAAGATAAATATCAACCCAAAGTCTTATGGCAATGAAAGTATGGGGTGATCTTATAGAGGGATAAAACTAGACTAAATAAGGCCTATTAGAGTTTGGAATGAATACATACAACCATCAATCAAACCTCAATGGTAGAAATCCGCTTTGGATAAATTCAAATTTTGGTAGAAAATAATTAAAAGCTAAATCCACTAAAAAGGAACAAAAATGAAGTATAAGAGTGATCAAAGGTCAAACAATCGCTAGTTGCAAGAAGGTAAGAGGAAGATAAGCCATTACATGTTTGAAGGAGAATGAGAAACACCATTTTTTTTCTTCTACATCATGTAAAGACGCTAGTTTTATTGTATTAGTAGTCTCCAAACTATTTCAATACTCATGATATTTTCATGCATAATCATGACCACCATGATGGTTATGAAAATTGAAACATCAAATTTTAAATCACTTCAACAATTTTCAATTCATTACATATAGATATAGTAGTTTTTCTAAAGTAGGAGATATAAAATATTTAAAAGAAAATGAAAACTACAAAAGGAAGAGTAATGCATATGAATTTTCAAGCATTCTAGCTAGTGGTAAAAGGGTAATCTAGTAGAATGACAAGTTGGGAATGTTAGTGTGAAAAGGGTTTTATCCACTTTAGCTCTCTTAACACTAGGTTAAGCTTAATTAGGGACCTTTTCACTTTATCCCACATTGGTTGTGTTTTTAGTCCCTTGGGTGGAATGTTATATATATTCCCACCTCCTAATCTCATATGACAATCCCATTTTCATTGTATCTGTTGCATTCATAGATGAGAATACAATCCTTTCTTGTCATATTTTCTCTCTTTTATGCTTTCCATTAGGATTCTAGATCTTGGGTGGCTATCTCCATATCCAAATCTAACATGGTATCAAAGCCCATAGAGTGCCTTTGGTTAGCTTTTTGAGAGATTTGTAAGTGAAAATCATGGTAGATCTTGATGGTTGAGTATGCACTTCTCTTGCATCATATGATGATTTGGAGAATTAGAAAGGATTTATGAAGATCCAATAATCTTGTTTCTATCAATCGACTTGCATATTTTATGTTTTAACTAGTATTGCAGGTTGCAACATGCCTTTGCTTGTCTTAGGTAGCTAATTCCACCTTTGCATGTCATTTTTTGGTTGTTGGGGTCAATTTTTGTTGTTAAAGGTGTCTGTTTTACACTAGATCCACATTTTAGGTACATTTTAAAGAAAATCCACCTTATGGGTTTTGTTAGCAGTAGAGAATAACTATTTGGGTCATTGCTAGTTTTTTCATGCAAGTTATATATTTTGCAAAAAATGAATTAGAATGTTTGAAATGTATCCCTCTCCATTCGTAGTTGCAGATTTGAAGGAAGTTTTCAAATGCTCCATTCTTGCTCATAGGGGCTCCATTTCTCACAA
This sequence comes from Sequoia sempervirens, assembly GCA_007258455.2. Classification (NCBI taxonomy): domain Eukaryota; kingdom Viridiplantae; phylum Streptophyta; class Pinopsida; order Cupressales; family Cupressaceae; genus Sequoia; species Sequoia sempervirens. Next base: position 25,012 of record VDFB02058548.1, read on the forward strand.
TTATTTTTTTATCTTGGCTATTTTTTCGTGCTCTATGGACTAGTGTAGTTGTTTTTCGATTTTGATGCAGATATTTTTTAGAAATTACAGAGTCTTAGTTGTGACACTACACAGTTCTCATTTTGGGAACTTTGATGAACCATAACTTTTGCATAAAACCTTGAAATGAGGTGAGTTTTTTTAATGTGAATGTTTTTTCATGTAGTTTGCATTGGTGATATTTATTTCACTGGGTATTGTGCCAAAGTTGTATTTTTATCATGTACTCCTTTTGACGATTTGTAATAGCATTGAGATCAAGTCCAATCAGTATTTCTTGTTGGTGGTAATTGTAAACGCACTAAATATAAAGTGCCAAATCAGATATTATTTGGGGGGTTTCTTGATTGAGTGATTTGGGGGGGTAATCTTGCAATGGTTGGTTGCTTTCTTTCTTGCCTTCTTCAAGTGATCTTGCTATGGGGAAATCATAAATTGAACTCCTAAATCCATATAATTATGCATCACAAAAATAATTAGTAAAGAACTATCTCACATCTAAAGGTTTATTTGGATGTGTCAAAGAAACAATTGTTAAACCAAGTGGTGTAAAAGATAAAGTAATATGGGCGATCAACCGTGAAATAAATCTTGAATACATATGTTCCTTAGTCTCTCTTGATTTTCAGTTTCACATTGATTCATGTAAAAAACCTAAAGAGGCATGGGAAAATATTGAAAAATTATTTGGTAAAATTGATAAGATTAAGGATTATCAAATAGATAATGATTTGATGAATCTTGATCCTAAAAGTTTTGACCACATCCAAGACTACATCTCCAAGATAAAGTAGCTAAGAACTCAACTAAAAGATTGCAACATTGATAAAGAAGATTTACAGTTGATTCTGAAAGTGTTATCCAAGCTTGGTCCTGCGTATTTAGTGTTTGTTTCTGGCTTTCATACCCATCGACTTTCTATGGGAGCATCATATGTTGATCCTAAGTTTGATGACTTTGTAAATCTCCCAATCCAAGAGGAAGCTAGGTTAATGAACATGGGTCTAATCAAGTCTTCCAAGTCACAAGCATTGGTGGAAAGTGATTCTAAGGTACAAAAATAATCAAGGAATCTTAAGATTAAAAGAAAAGAAGAAAAAGAACAAGCCACATAAATAATTAGAATCCTCAAAAGGAATGGCATTTTTGTGCATATCGCAAAAAGGATGGACATGAAGAACACTATTGTTATACGAAGGATACTGATGACTTAAAAAAAATTCTCAAAAAGAATCAAATTGATTTTCCTTCTAGAATTTTTGAATCACCTCCTTCTTCAAAACAATCTAAAAAGGACAAAGGTCAAGCATCTACATTAGGAAACAAAGAAAAATATCTTTGTGCTTTTTCAAGTCCAGGATCAGGGAGATGGCTTCTAGATTTAGGAGCATCACATCATATGGCATCTTTGTAGTCAATATTCTCTTCATTTCAACCTTGTACTATGTCTCCTATTTTGAAGGGAAATGATTTACATACTTGAGTGTAATTGGGAAGGGATCTATTAGTTTTGGGGACAACACTTTTTAGGATGTTTTGTGTGTTCCTCATTTGAAGAGCATTCTTCTTTCCATATATCAGATTACACATGGTGGAGATGGGAGGATTGTGGAGTTCACACCTGATTCAATCATCATTCGAGACTTGGAAAGTAGAGAGATCATTGCTACTGGGGTGGTTGATCATTCATCTTATACCTATGCAGATTTTGCTTCTGATGGTAACATTGTTCCTTCGGTTGTTTATCACAACTATGATTCATGGGAGACTTTTGGCTTCTTAAACTTGAGAGTTCTCACATTATATCTAGTACTTGAGCCATGCATTCTATCTCATCCATATACTGTTGTAATGGATGATGCTTTTATTGCTACATATATGGCTTCTTGTGATTCAATGCAGTAGGATCCTGATAGTCTTCTAGAGATTGATACTTCTGATGACTTCTTGACAGGTATTTCAAACTTGTTTGTGGAGTCTCATCTTTTAGATTTGGGAGACATCATCAATGACATTCATCTTCTCTTTGATGAGGATGCTCCTTTAGTTGTTGTGAGGGAACACTCTGACCCTCTTGTTCATTCTCTACATGACCATTCTTCGCAGTCTAGTGTGAGTGTGCATACCTTTGGACAACATTTGGAGGAGCCTTCTTTGTCTTCAGAGAGGATATCTTTGTCTTTGAATAGTGCTCTACATTTATCTCCACTAGATTTGGGATTTTCCTCTTCAATAGTGTGGCCTAGAACGCCTATTTGGAGTGTGTTAGCTTTCAACATCGACACAAAGACACTTGAGCATGCTTCAGAGACATCATAAATCATTCATCATCCAAAAATGTTGCATACATCCATGGTTTTATTTCTTCCTAATGGGAGGAATGTTGTTCAACGAGATTGGATCATCTTCAACATTCAATGTCGAGCTTCTACCATCATTGCAGGAGACTCAACATTGAGGGGGGCTACCTTGTCTCTCTTCTTCTTCTCTCTTATGGGGGGAATTTTTCCTCGCATGGGGTTTTTACCTTCCCATGCACCATTGAAAGCATTTATTTTTTGTATTTCGTCTCTCTTCTGGGGAGGAGTTTTATCCCACTGGGTTTTCTCCTTTTCTTCGTTTGTGAGAGATTTCATTTGCATTGCATGTACACGGGTACCTAACATGACCTCATAGCCATGACCCATCCTTGCATCTTTGTTTCATTTGCATAATAATATGCTAATCCCTAGGTTGCACTTATGTGGAGGTGTTAGTCTGAAAAGGGTTTTATCCACTTTAGCTCTCTTCACACTAGGTTAAGCTTACTTAGGGACTTTTTCACTTTATCCCACATTGGTTGTGTTTTTAGTCCCTTGGGAAGAATGTTATATATATTCCCACCTCTTGCTCTTATATGAGCATGTCATTTTGATTGTATCTCTTGCATTAATAGATGAGAATACAATCCATTCTTGTCATATTTTCTCTCTTTTATGCTTACTATTAGGATTCTATATCTTGGGTGGCTATCTCCATAGCCAAATCTAGTAGGGAGTTGGCAAGAAATCTATCTCTTAGATACACTACAGAAAGATAAACTAGGTTAGGGCACGAGGAATCTAAAACATGCTAAGGGATACTAGATGGGTGACCTAAGGGTTTGCTAAGTTGGGGTTTTGGCAAGCAATCAATTCCATGCAGGCATTCAATGGTTCTCTTTTGATCTTCATGTCATCATAAGACTAGAATGCCTTGACTCAATGCAAAATACTGTAAAAATAAGTACTTTCATGTAGGTTGGTAGAGGACATGTTATTCTAGGTAATCCTTTGAAAATAATATGAAATGGATTGAAAATAATATGCTTCACTCATGCAAATTCTCTGGAGCACTATGATGTATAACATATTTCATTTTAGCTACTATAGTAAAAATATTCTTAGCAAGCTATTTTTGCAAATTTAAATCACATTCATTATTATTCAATTATGATAATGAGTGCAATTGAACATATTTAAACACAAGTATGTAGAGACAATGCTAAAAATATGTGGCTAGTTACTTTGATTTTGAATTCAATTTTTAAAAAGTCAAGAGAAAATCTACACTCATGAGTTGACCTTTCATCTATGAAAATGACCTAGGATATCGAAACAATCATGTCTAGTGAATAACTTCATCATGTAGATGGTTTGATACATAAATATATTATGAATACATTGTGTGTGTGTGTGTGTCTATATATATATACAAAGCAACGTGATGGGGAGTAAATGTTTAGGAATATATATAAGCCAATAAGGAAAGACCACGAGAAGGGGCCTACCTCTACATAAAATTATGACATTTATCATATTTAAATGTGTTAAGGCATTTTCTCGAAATGACCATAAAATTAAGTAGTAGATGGAAAAGGGAAATTCCACACACATATACAAATTTATCACTACAATCATATCTACAAACTTATGAAGGTGTTGCTTCTAACCAATTTTGAAGAAGAAACAATGTAAATAAAAAATAATCCTCTCAATACAAAATATTATAAAAGTATTCATCTTACTAACATTAATAAAATTTAAATTTTTCTCTAAGTTTTTTTTAATTTTAAATTGTTTCCCAATGAAAAATCTATTATAGTTGCACTTGTACAATTAATGACACTTCATTAGTCTAAAGAGAGAATGATAAACAATTAAAACAAAATTTTAAAAATGATTCAAGGTTTAGGTCATGTTTCATCTCGAATGTGTTAACATTCTCTTTGGTGATGACTTAGATCACATAACCATTAATAAGCGCCAATCTAGTGCCTTTGAACTTCTTAGGTCAATTTGTGAGGGTTGTCCTTTGGCCCCCACTTCCTTTGTGCTTACAAATGAAGATTTTGTTTACATCTTGGACCACTTTTTGTCTCAAGAAATGTTTAAGCATATTACCTTATTAGATTTGTCATCTATGCTTGTTAGTGGTCACTTTGCAAATGACTCATTCCTTGTTCTCATTAAAGATGAGAAAAATAATAAGAGGTAAAACTAAAAATCTATATCACATTTTTTAAAATGAAAATGACACATGGTATGCAAATTTTACTATTAGACTCATATCTCTAAATCTATCATGAAGTAACTTCCTACTCAATCTTAAGAAAAAAACAATGTAAATAGAAAAGAAATCTATCAATATAAAACATATCTCCAAACAATGTAAATAGAAAAGAAAGCTATCAATATAAAACATATCTCCAAAAACTTATTTTTATTCTTTTAGAAATTCATTATGGCTGCATCTTTACAATTTGAGTACTTCATTAGTCTAAAGCTACAATTATAAGAAATTAAACAGAAATTTTACAAATTTATCGAGGGAAATTAGTCAAAGTCAAAGGCATCCAGCAAATTAAAATCTTCTTATTGCAAATATATTCGATATCTCTGAACTTTACTAGGCCATAGTGAATCCTATAGTATTCCTTCTATTCAACGATTAGCTAAACTACTTGAAACCATAGTAGATGTACATTGTAGAGTACACCTCATGGACATTCCACAAATTTAAAAGGTAAGAAACGCTTCAATAAAAGTAAAGGCCATCTTAGTGACACGGAACACCAAATTGAAAAAGTAAGAAATTCTTCAATAAAAGTAAAGGCCATCTTACTGATGAGAACATCAAATTGAAAAAGTAAGAAATGGGGGTTAAGAAAAGAACAAATTTGACAAATGGTAAAAAAAAAAAGTAGAATGTGTGGACACACAAAATTTGGAAAGAAAAAGAAGGCAGTCAATAGTGGGAATGGGACCCAAGCTTTTTTACTTTAAAAAAAAAAAAAATTTACTCGTACATTATTGAATTAACATTATCAAATGGTTTCACTTTATGTGGACATAGATTTATTAAATCTATCAATCTAAGGTTCTAAACTATAGAATAAAAATTTACTACAACACTCACCTTTAGTAATTAACTCTCCTACATTATTCAATTTTAGATCATCAAATGGCTTCACTTTAGTGGATGATCGAGTGTTTTTAGAATGGGATGATATAGTATTAAATTTAATTTTAATAATTTTAATCAACAACAATTATATTTAGCTTTAATGACTTTGAGAATATTTAAATATGATTAGATAGTAATGATTTTGGTCATTTTTTTAATCTTTATTCATTCTTATTTATTTTCACTTACACATTTTTTACATTTGTATTATATTATTTTGAGCTAGATCAATTCCTACACAGTTGCCTCATTACTACTCCATGCTTTAATAAAAATGTTTCTCATAGGACCTAACATTCCCTATGTTGGGTCAATCCTTAAATGTGTGGGAGTGATCTACACAACATTGATCTAACACAAAATTCAATTATCGACCCCATCCTTTACTAATAGCTATTAGAATCCAACTTCATATATTTTTTGCATGGATTCAATACATTTTATAGCTATTTAAATACATTAATGTAAACATTATTTAATGTCTTAGAATCATTAAGCATTACCCATACTACAAGGATCATTTCTAGGAACATTATAAAAGATCAATACTCTCATTCAAATTTGCATCTAGGTGATTGTGTGCATGCTTACGATCTTGCAACACATTATATATTAAAATAGAGTAGGGTTTTAATTTATGCTTACAACAATTATTCTATAATATGATTAGGTTACTTGAATGATTTTTTTTAATATGAACCCATATTATATCTAAATTTTAAAAAAGTGAAGCATTTAATTTCATTATTTTTTACACAAAGCACAATCTTAAAACATTATGTTTTATAATTTCAACAATATATCTAATTTAAACAAGGATGTAACATAAAGAATGGAGCACTTGGGCAGGAAGAATAGTCATTCGAGCTGTTTGAATTCCTCTAGTGGAATTGGAAATGAATACTCTAAATCTAATGAATATGATGGTGATTCGTAGCACATGGGGATTTTCATTCCTATTCCTCTTTCATTGGTTGCTCATGGGTGTTTCCTACATTTCATGTTGGGCTCTTTGGGCTCTGCTATTGGAGTCGGTGTTGACAAGGTTGCTTTGCATCCTCTTTCTTGGTGTCTTCAGTGTATTTTTCTAGTCTCCCCTGCAACTCTTGTGGGTGGGTTGGTCTCTGGGAGGGCTCAGTTTTATTTTGCTCTTCTCTATGTTTCACCCCTACTGGAGTTGGTGCATGTGGTGTTGGAAATTGTCTCTACTATGTCCTTTCCTTGGTTTGGCTAGATCAAGACTCCTCTGAGGTATGTGGTTGGGATTTGGTTTGGGATTTTGGTCCCTCCCTTGTTCGACATGCTTCTTTCTATCCTTTTATGTGCCTTCTTTGGATGGGTGGGGGTTGTGGATGTCTCTTACCTCTTTGGCTTGAGCTTTCTTGGTAGCTCCTCTTATGGCATGTGTTGTTAGTGCTTCTTCATGGTGGCTCTATCTCTTCTTACTTTCCTTCTTTTCCTCTTTACTAAGGTTGTTGGGTTTAGCTTAGTGCTTGGGAATTTGGTTCAACTGCTACTTTTTAAGCCCCTCCTTTGTTTGGAGATCTCTATGGCTTGTCGATTGGTCTCTACTCGCTTCTGTAGATTTTATTGTTCTTGCCTGAATTGGGCTGCCTATTCTACAAAAATATTTCCTACCATCTATTGTCTAAGGCTTTGGGGGCTATGGGGTTTGTGTTTCTTGGGACCTTTGGTTTCAAAATAAGTTTAAAATCTTGGATTTTTTTAGGATTAGTTTGGGTTTGATTAACCTTGTGTTTGAGGAAGCTTTTGGAGGCTTCTCTCTTCAAAGAACTTTGGTTGTGTGTTGCTACACTTATTGGTTTTTGGGTTTGGTGGTGGTTTCTTTTTGTAAGTCCCTTTGGTGGTTCCAGAGACCTTGCACTATTTCATTGTGGTGGGGTTTGTGCTTCAGGAAGGCTTCCTGGCTGGTGGAAGTGGTTGGTTAGGGGAGGAAGTTGTTGCTCATCTCTCTCTTTGGTTCTTGCTATTATGGTGTGGCCTAGAGATGTCTTTTTTTGGGCTTGATTTTTACTTTCCTTGGTGGGGTTTCTCCCTGGCTTACTGTGGGTTTTCTATTTTTGGGGTTCCCTTGGTTTGTTGGTTGCCCCTTGTGGTGGTTGGAGCTTTTTCTAAGGTAGGAGTTGTTGGTCATATGGTGTATTGGGCTAATGATGTTGTGGGTTGGGAGGTTGTTGTTGTGCTTCCTATTACTTCTTTTGACTAGATGACTTGAGAGAAGGCGGCTTCTTGTACTATTCGTGTTCTTGCTTGCTACCATGTTCTACAATTGTTGTATTCAATAGAGGTGAATATTGCTCCTATAAAGGTGGATACCTCTCCTGTTGAGGTAGAGATGGAGGTTTTTGATATGGTGGGAAGTGCTTCTCTCCATTGTTGGTTCCTATTGAGGTGGTGTGTGCTTGCTCAAGAGGGAAGGTTCCTTGGTAGTTATGGTCCCCACTTCTTCCTCTCCTATAGAGGGGAGCCCCATCCTATTTAGGTGGTGTTGGGGTTGGTTGGATTTTTTTGATATAAGTTTCTCTATAGTAATTTGTGATTATTACCCTTCTCTTGGTAAGAAATTATTAGGCTCATTTTAGTCTAAATTGAGTGAAAGGTCTATTGCAGTTCAGCTATTGTAGGTTTCTTGTGGCTTGGTTATTTCAGGAAGTCTTTTGGGCCTACAGTATTGTGGGTTGTTTCTTAGTTTAATAGGATTGGTTTCTATCCTAAGTGATTGGTTTCTCTTGATTGCAATGCTAGGTTTAGGTTGTTAGTTTGTCTCTATCTTAGGATTGTTGTTGGTTCTGAGTGTTCTTCCACTTTTGGTTTATACTGACTAGGAGCTATGTGTGTTTTTGTTGTGCTACCACGGTGTATCTGCTAGTACTATTATGTTGGAGAATTTTGAGACTTTTCTATTTGGAAGTGTCCTTCTCTTAGCTCTATAAAAGGTTCTTGGTCCTTTCAAAACCTCACTTACCTTATCAAAAACAATATATCTAATTTTTTTATCATATTTTAATTCTAGGAGAATTCATGTATAAAGTGCATTGGACCTATTAGCTCCTTTAAAAGATTTAAAACCCTAATTTATGAATTTATTTCCCTAGAGTAAATAAATTAGGGAATCTTGCATTTTATAAGTTTTATTAGGCTTTAGAGATCTGGGTGTCCATAGTCTAAGATCTCCATAGATACTATATTGGTGTGAAGTGGAAAAGGAGATCCTAGACCTCACAAGTAAATTACCTAGGTTAATATCTCTTCACATCGACATTAGAATCCAAGCTAGAAAGGTTGTTAAATTGGATCACAACCTTGAAGGAGAGCCAATTTGTTCTAGGCTTGGTTCTTTTATTGCTTTAAAATTTGATCAGAATTAATGTGAATTAATTGACCTAATTAGCCATGAAAACTAATATGAAAACATAAATTATTCAGATACACAAAATTGAAAATTGATGAAATGAAAGAAGAATAATCATACCTAATTTGGATTCTATTTTGCAGCTTCTTAGTTCTTTTGATGAGTTTTATATTTTCCATATCTATAGAGAGAGAAATATTATTGTTGATGATTTTACCAATATTGGGGTTGGCTACAGTCTGACTCAATGTTGGTATAATATTAGTGAAGCACCTTTTAATATTCAAAGAATAATTTATCAGGATGTGCATATGGCTAGAAATGGTGTGGTTTATTAATGATGGGAGGAAAATTATGACTAAGAATTATGATATAATGATATGCAAGAGATTCACCTTTGAAATTTCACTTATTGTAATCAATACCTAAGGTCTTGGCACATAGATTGTGGGCATTTTAGTGGGCCTGCAAAATTGTTGTCCTCAATGGTGTCATCATTCTATTTAGTTTTTCTTATTTCCTAGCCTAGTAAAAATGGGTGGCCACATGAACAAGGTTGAATTGCTATCTTGTCAAGATATTAGAAAGAAAGTTATGGTATGGAAGATACTTGAGGATAGAGGTGGTACTCCATATTTAGAAAATTTGCATGAACATGATCATAAATTCATAAAGGCATTTGTAAAAGGGTAGAAGGATCACACTATAACTATATATGGGAAGGAGTTGGTAGTTATTGAGGAATTGATCATAGAAATTATTGGTCTTTTTACCTAGGAAAGAAATATTTTTAGGGATAAGAAAGCATCAAAAGGTGGAGTCAAACAATTTTTAATGGATTTTGAGAGATAGAAGCTAATAAAGTTTAATGTTGGTGGGTATGATAATCTTTCATATAAACCCATTTGGGCAGAGGTGATGAAGGTACACTCATATTTATGGCTTTCATTTTATTCTTTTGAATCACTTCCCTCACAAACAATTGGTTGTGTTTCCTCTTTATCTCTTCATTTCATTAGAATTTCGCCCCAAAGAGAAGAAAAAGAATGCAAAATTACCTATGTTTCATGAGGGCCTTATACTACTACTTGTGGAATAATTGAAATCCATTTCTTCTTCTACTATGATTAAGTAATTACCTTTAAAACACAACATATGAGCTCACATTGTTTCTTCTAAAGAGGCTTATGAGTATGTGGTGTTAGATGAGGATACCAATTGGAGATAAGAGGATGAAATAGAAATGTTCTCTAATCTCCTATTCAAGGATGAAAACTTGAGAAAGGGAAATTCAACCAAGAAAAAGACTAGCACTCATATCATGGTTGAGTGGGTCACATATTGAAGGAGTTAGCCCTGAAGATGCTCAAACTACTTTTATTGAGAAGAATTTTTTTAAACATAATGACAATTGGGAGGAAGGTAAAAGAAATGGTAAAATGGAGGAAAGTATTAATATGCAGCCCTCATATTACCCTTCAAATTGTTAAAGGGTATCATAATTTCTACCCTCAAGATTTGATATAGGACTTCCCCTAAATCAATACTAATAGAGAGGACATTTATAATATTTCGAGGCTTCCCAGAGATGGGGTGGTGGGTCAGTTTAGAATCACTAAATGGTTTTTTCTTGAGCAAAAAAAGATAAACATTAAGTTGAGGTCTATGAAAAATAAGATGAATGCTATCATGGGTGTGAAGGATTCCCTCAATGAGAAGAATGAGGGAAAAATAATTATTTTAGCTCTAGAAGCAATCATGATTGAGGTCATCTTGATTAAAGAGGATTATGAGAGTTGAGTAAATGGTTTAGACGATAAGATGTTGTAGCAAAACTAGAACCTAGAATATTATCAAAATTAGTTAGTGCACTATTCAAAATATTGCAGAAGGCATTTATATTCTAAGAAAAAAACTAAAATAACTCAAGGAACATCAAGTCATTGATGCTTCCAATGTTGGTGAGAAGTTTGAGACAAATAATAGAACCAAAGGAAACAAAAGCAATATGGAAAAACAGGGGCCAAGCACTCGTAACATGGGTAATAAGAAATATTTCCAAGAGGAGAAAAATATCTTCTCAATCTAGTGAATCTCCATGAAATCTTCTAACAAAAAGAACTAGAAGTAGTAAATTCTCTTAAAGAGATGCAGTAAGTTTTTTGTTGCTTCTATACTTTTAGCTATATGTTCTTCCAGTAGGTTTGTTGTCAGTAGGCTATTGGTCATCCTTTTTTTTAGATAGCTGATGGAGTTTGGGTTTCAAGTCCTTGTAAAAATTATCTATTTGCTGATGTTTATATTTGGATACGTTAAGACATCATTTTGTTTAAGGGTTTTGGGTCCCTTAAAAACCTATTTAACCTTAATAAAAAAAATTCCTTATGTTGGGTCAATCATTAAATGTATGAGAGTGATCCACACAACTTTGATTTGAAAAAATTTAGATTGTTGACTCCCATCCTTTACTCATAGCTATTGAGACCCAACTTCATAAACCTATACACAAGGATTAAAAATGAATTGGTTTAATGTAGGAAATTATATATCTTTACAATTTGACACTATGTTTGGGACCCTTAGTTTATTGGACTTAATTAAGCTTCTAATTTTCCAACTTATGCATTCCAAATGCTTATTTTTACCATTTTGTGAAAGGGGAACCAACATTAAATAAATATAATCAATAATCAAATCACCTTTGAATATGAGTGTCTTAGAGTTATAGGCTAGGACCCATTTTTCCATGGGGGAATGGGTCCCCTTTATTGGTCAGGACCCACTTTAAAATATGTTTTTGGTGGCATTTTAATGATTAAAATTTAAATTGGAAGTGATGGATTTTGTAATCTATTTTCTTTTAAAAAATTAGATAAACACTTATAAATACAATATTTTTATCATTTGAAATCTAAGGATAAATTATAAGATTTCATGAGAGTAAAAATTATTGTTAAGAGGGCTCAAAAGTAACATTATCAATCATTTACAATAGCAATCAAGATCCTATGGTCAAGTCAAAGTTGATCTGCATATTCATGTCATATTTTGAAGCTAACATTGTGATGTAAGTTTTCAAGAGCATTGAAAGCATTTCAAGTAATCAGTCAAGCCAATCAAGAAAGATGCAAATCTTTAGAGTGATGTGTTTGTATTTAGTCCTCTAAGGGAAACCATTGAAGGGTGGTGAGTTATAGAAAGCATTATTCATTCATCATTTCCTACTCTTTTCATTATCTTTCAATCAAGGTTTAATTACTAAACCAAGTTTTGAATAAGGAAAACCCCCATTGAAACAAACAAAATTGCCATATCCCTATAAACACTAGATTTTATTTTGTGTTAATTGTATATCATCCTAATGTAATTTGGATGAAGGAAAAACCTTGAACTTATAACTATGTTAGCACCCCTTATTTTGAATAATCATAAGAACTTAATTATCAATATAATAGATTTAAACACTTTAAATGGCCATTTGAAACAACTATTAAATAATTGATATTTATGAATTTAATGGTGTTATTTGATATGGGTGTATCTATATGTTTATTGGACTAATTAGGTACTAACAATTTTGTGAGAATGTGGATGAGTTTTGCAAGTACTCGAGGTGCAACTAAAGGTGAACCTCACAACCTATTTTGGGAAAGAGCCTATAGTATCCTAGTGTGACTAGTTGGTAGTCGAGTCACTCCAGTTACTCCACCCAAATTGAGAGTTATCCAACACCATTAGTAATACTTGATATGTGTAAATTACTTTTCCTTGATGATCTGTCAGTTAATCCTCTTATTTCCTTGTGAATATTTTTGAATTGAGCCATTTGGTGAATCTAGATAAAATAAAATATATTAAGTAAATAAATAAAAATAAGGTTGGTTATTTTAAATCCATACCTCTCAATGCAAGAACCATATAAACAAATAAAACATAAGAAAGGCATTTATAATAAATTATAAAGTAAAAATGAAATAAAATAATAATAAAAATATAAAATAATACCTAAGGATAAGGTGAGAAAAGAAAATAGAAATAAAAAGAATTAGAACGGGGATCCATATGAAGGAAATGAAGCATAAGGAAATAAAATAAAATAAAAACCTGCAAAAGAGAATATCGTAGGTTTCATCCAAAGTAAAGGGTAGTTTTAATGACCATCGAACCAGAGCAAATCCTCATTTATGAGGAGAGGGGGACCTAAATGGAGGTATGGTTCCCATGTTTCAAAAGCACCTAGAATGTCAGTCACCTAGGGAAAATGGTCATGAAAATATCTTTAAAAAGCCTATGATCTCCCCATTTTCAAAGACATAATGCTATAGTAAATTGAAAGAGAGGTGTAAGAAGTTAAAAGAGGCAGAAAGAGCCACATAGAAAAGAGGGAAGTAGAGGTGTGGATAGCCAGACATGATAGAGCTACAACTGCATATGCCTCTTAGGTTTTTCTTTCCCTTTCTTGCTAATTTTGCTAATATATATGTGTGTGTGTGTGTGTGTGTGTGTGTGTGTGTGTGTGTGTGTGTGTGTGTGTGTGTGTGTTTTCTTTACTTTTTTCTGCAACCATTAAGGGTCTAATTATGGTTCTATAAAGAAAGTGAGAGAAAGAGATAACTAAGAAACAAATAAACTATGGATTGTTAAAAAGGAAAAACAATTTTTTCTTATGTTTTGGTCTAGGGTTGTTCTACCACTTGGGTTTAGGAAATTTTCATGTTCAAAGTGTGTGTGTGTCTAAATTTCTAGTTACTTGACCCTGCATAGTAACCAGTAACGATTGAAATAAAACTTAATGCACTTCATATGCTAATCAAAGGTTAATATAGAAGATCATCCCATTTACTCAAATTTTAAATTCTAGTGTTATCAAATTTTCACTACAGCTCAATTTGATGGAGTTGATTTGTTCAAAGATTCATTTCAAGGTGGAAATTTTAATTTACCTTTGTAGATGTTTAGCCATTGAAAGTATTTGAGTTATTATGTATTTTGAAATGAAATGTTCTTAAATTTTTTGATATCAATTACAACATTAAGTATTGTGTGAAATGGAAAATAGATTCTTTCATTTTGATATTCAATTACAATGTTCAAACATTGTTTTACATAAAGGAGAAAAGTATAGAATTGAACAAGTGTCTCATGAATGTTGTATTTATATTAATTAGGTAATAAATAACCAAGTGTCCCACACAAGCCATGGGAGTCACTGTGACAATGTATCAAAATGAGCATTCTACACTATTGAAGACCAAAGAAAAGAAGACATAACAAAGAACATAACAAAGAACATAATCATCATTTCCTTTAAAGTCTTCAATTGATTCTAGAATGGTGAACCATCCTTGTTCATGAGCTCTTGATAGACTATCAAGAGATATCAAAATCTATTAGAGCTCAACCTATGAACATTCCTATATGAATTATCAACAATAATGGAGAATGTTGCTAATGATACATTAAAGCAACTCAACAAGTGCAAGAAGTGTGGGAAAATCCAAGGAGGAGACATCATAATAATATATTTTTTTAATATATCATTGTTTGTTTCCATGTGCAGGTATAGGACAAGTCATGTTGTTAATCTAGTTGGAATATCAAAAATCATGTGGTGTAAAATAGGCTCCCACAAGGGCTGAGACCCAACATGCTATCCCTCAAGCATTCAAAGAGGGATTGATATAGAAATAGATCCAAAATACTCAAGGAAAGACATCCATCAGATGACTGCATCATAAAGTGCCAAAAGGACTCAAACACTTGACCATTTAGGACAGTCAACTCTTGAAGTGCAATGAATTGAAAATCATGAGTGATCAACTGCTCAAGTGCATGATCTTGTAATGTGATTGCGGACAGGCATACATAATTCCTTGTTTATAAATCATCAGTTATAAATGAATCAAAATGAATATTCCAAAACATCATAATCAAGTGCTTCATATTTCAAAATATTCCATGCAAACATTGCATAAAGCATGTGGTGTAAAACAGGCTCCCACAAGGGCTGAACCCAACATGCTATCCCTCAAGCATTCAAAGAGGGATTGATACAGAAATAGATCCAAAATACTCAAGGAAAGACATCCATCAGATGAGTGCATCATAAAGTTCCAAAAGGACTCAAACACTTGACCATTTAGGACAGTCAACTCTTGAAGTGCAATGAATTGAAAATCATGAGTGATCAATTGCTCAAGTGCATGATCTTGTAATGTGATAGTGAACATGCATACATAATTCCTTATTTATAAATCATTAGTTATAAATGAATCAAAATGAAGATTCCAAAACATCATAATCAAGTGCTTCATATTTCAAAATATTCCATGAAAACATTGCATTCACATCATCATGTTGTTGTTTAGAAGATATAAATGCATGAAGAGTACAAAAGAGAGGCTGGCTCCATTAGTGATAGAGTGACAAGTGGTTGTAAGTGACCTATTGAAGGAAGAAAAAGAATGAAAAGAGGGCATGTTAAGCCAAAATGCAAGGCATCAAGTGTTGGGGAACAAATGCAATATGTCCCTTAGATTCTAGAACAACATCATCAATGAAGAAGATTTGCAGAATAGGTGAGTTTTGCTTCAGAATTCTTATGTTGCAAATATATGGGAAAATCACATAGCCTTGACTCATTGAATATGGAGCTGAAAGCATTCAAATTAAGCATTCAAATGTGACAATGAGCCTCAATTTCTCTATAGGGCTCATGTTTTATGAATGTTAAGCATGGTCATAAGGATGAATCTCATTATTGATGCATTTTGAAGAGTAAGTTTTACTTGTCCACTTTCTGAAAATGAGCATCGTGAAATCAGTAAGTGAAATGGCTACAATGACATATGTGAACAAATGAAACATTTTTGTATTCTAAGACAATGATCAATACTAGGGTCTCAAAGCAAATGGGGTAGTGATGTCAAGTTTTCCATGTCATAAGGTGCAACTGTATGAATAGAGGAAATAAGATATTTTGCATACATTGGATATGAAAACATTAACTATATCATGTGTTTCAACCTAAATGTGCAACATTAATACTATGTTTTCTAGAAGAAAAAGAAAAGTAATTGTTGTTGAAAAAATGGAGTAAAGTCTACAATGCAATGAAGCTACAATGAAACAAGTATACAAATGAAATCATTTCATTCCATCAAAAAATGTGCTTATGCTACAGTGGTGCAATGGCAAGGCTAAATTTGAGAAAGAAAAGAATGGTTTGATCCCATTCAAAGTGGAGAAATAAAATCTAGTTTACACTTTCATATCCATGGCCTGGAGAGGCAAAAATTGTGCTTTCATGAGCCATAATACCTGCTTAGGGTTTTTATTCAAAATGCAAATGCCAAAGGAAGGTGATAAGGGTTCGAACCCTAGTTAAGTGTTTTCAAATTGGGGAAATGAAAGCAATAGGCCCATGGCCATAAGGTTCTTGAAGACCCATTGGAGAGGTTCACACCCATAAATGTATTCCATTCAACAACAATGCCATTGTTTACAATGTTGAGGGTCAAGCCCTATTAGGTCCATTCAATAGAAAAACGAAAAATATACATTGATGCTTGCGACTTAAACAATGGATGAGCCAATGAAAGCATAGGAAACAAAGTGAAAAGCTTACCTTCGATGAGGGAGAATGAATTCATCAAAGAATCAAATGAGAAAAGCTTGACAGTGGCTCCAAAAATGAAACCCTAAATCTCTCCATGGCGGCACAGGAAGAGCCACATTTTTCACCAAGGGGCCCAATGCAAATGATCGACAAATACAACATTTGGAGCCCCTTTCTTGTTTTAGGGTTTTTACCCCATAATTGAACCCATGTGATTTTTATCACATTTCCTTTCATTTTTCAATGCTTTGCCACCATCCTTTTTGCCTAGGCCAAAGCAAGCCTATGGTATTTTATTTTTAATTTTTTTTTGGAGAAAATCAAACACAAACCATGTTCATTGATCCTTCATTAGGGTTTTCCCCTCTTTCATGCCTTAGAATATATTCATACAATTTGTCTCGGAGGGTCAAGATAGTGGATTTAAGTTTCATTTTTACCTAAGTACTGAGTTTTATGGGGTTTCCCTTGTGTCTTTAATCAATATATGTGATGGGGGCTTATTTTCTTTTATGATTTTTCTAGAAAAATCAAATAGAAATCCTTGTATAATATTTTTATTTTTTCAAAGTTTGATGCAAAATCAAAATATTTGAAATAGATAAAGAAAAAATTAGTGCATTTGGAAGTGAAATTATGAAAAATTAGATGTAACAATCAGGCATTCTATTTTGTAACTTTGAAACTGCAAGCTGTAAAACACTGGCTAAATAATGTTTCTATGAATTTCTTAAGTTATTATTTTAAAAGCAATTTGATGATGCACTTTAGTTCATATTATAAATTTCTATTCTTGGATTAAGTCTTGGGCGAGTTTGAAAAGAAGGTGATAGATAGAGGTTTCTATTTTCAGTTTCTAGTAGTTAGTGCCTAATTTTGAGGCCTTTTTGGATAAACTTGTGGGTGATAGGAAGTTTTTATCTTTTTTATGCCTATTGGAGCTATTTTGGAGACTATTTTTTAGGATTTTTGAGGGAGCTCAAAAATGTAGATTGAGCTACCTTTTGGAGAGACAACAATCTAATTTTTCTATTTTTGGCATTGTAGGTCACATTTTTGGCTATAAATATGAGAAAACTTGATTTTCTCAAGGTTCATAATTATTCATTTTTTTACTCTCTTAGCCATTTTTGAGAGCTTTGTAAACTCATCTAAGGTCAAATTTTGATGTCTTGTTCCTCTGCTTGTAATAAAGCAACAAATTTCTCCTTTTCACTTTCTTTTCATGGGCTCATAGTAATGGTGTGATTTTGTTGTGATTCAATTAAATTGAATCCTTCTTAGTTCTATTGTTGTGGGTTATTGTCAAGGTTTGCATTAGCTTCAAGTTGCACATTATATTCTATTTTCAGGGTCTTTATGCAAAATACTGATGAACAGAAAGAATTTGTAGTGAATTGTGAGAGTTAGCTGTTGTCAAAGAAGTGTTGTTAGTTAAGTTTCATCAAGATCTCAATATATACCTGATCATCTTAAGTGTAGGTGTTAATGACTTTTAGTCTTTCCTCCTACTTCATTTACCTCTGATGGTGTTTATATTAGGTGATTAGTTAGAAGGGAACCAACCCACTCTGGAGATTTTCTCTCCCCAATTGGTTTACCCACAAACTAGAGAGTGATTCCATGTTGTGACAAGATAGACAAGTTCTACTTGCCTAGAGGGTGAAATCCTAATCGCCACCAACTACCTTTGAAAAAATTTCTAAAAATTCTCAATATTGGTAAGCTTTGCTGCTTTATAAAATTTTATGCCATTATTGCTATGTGATTCCCAAATCCTATGTTGTCCCTTATGGTAGATCAAGAGAAAAAAAGAGATACTCTTGGCTTACTAGTCCATTCTATTGGCACAACTAATGTAACTACATGTCCTTATTTTTGTTCACTCTCAGTACACCTTCGATAATATTGAATACCCTAGATACTTCAGTTTTAATAGCTAAAAATGAAATAAGCATGGAGAATGATTGACCCAATACCCAACCATTGAAGTAAATAATTAAAAATCATTAAGTTACTTACAAATTATTAGTGACATTATGATTTTCTTCTGCAACAAGTAGTAGAACAAAAAAATGCATTGTTATCTAAGAAAATGTTGTATTCGTTGGAACCACAAGATCTTGAAGCATGTAGAAATCACCAATACAATGATAAAAAAATAACATTACATGAAATAAATTACCAACTTTATTCAAACTATAAATATAATTGTATTAACTTTTCCCCATTGTAGCCATTGTGAATTACAATCCCTACCTTATGCCATAAAATGAATTCATAGTTTATTCATGATATCAAGCCTTGCTAGGATGAATAATACCTCGGATACTGTGGAAGCACTAACCCACCCTCTAGAGACCAATTCTTGCATTTATCAGTGAGCTAAAAGTAATACATTGAGAAGTTCTAGTCAAATCCATGATGAATTTTATGTAGGGTAAATATTCACTAAAGAAAAACATAGACAAGGGAAACCTTGCTCACAACCATAACATTACTAAATTATTCACAAAAATAAAAGTAAAAATAATTAAATTATTAAATAACCTAGAAGGTATATGGGTTGCACATGCCCTCTTCCCTGCCTCCTTCAAATTAAATAAGGAACTAAAAACATCACCAAAAATTTAATCAAGATGTGGTTTGTATGTTACTGATTACTAGCCTTGTATATAAAAAGGGGGTTTGCAACAATAATCTCATGAGTTGTATATTTCCTACCAGGTTGAGATGTTGACATCTAGACTACCAAATGTGACTACCATGTAGGGAGGACCTAAGTGTGAACCTCCTAGATAGATTTGTAGTGGTAGGAAGTCATTGGACCATGCCAATGATCAATGTCTAGGCTATTGGTAGGGACTAGTTGGCACTCACCTATTTCACAAAGGTGAATGTTATTATGGTTTGCTCTAGTTATGATATGGTCATAGCAGTTGCATGGGTAGGGACCCATTTGTGTGGGTAACGGTAATCTAGGGCTAACTGTTGTATTTAAGGGGTTCACTATCTATCACTGGTAAGCACAAAAGTGATAGATGCCAAGTGTTGCTTGGGTTATAGAGGTTCACTACTTGGGAACTCTTGACACATGAGTTGGAGGATGGATCCATCGTGTAGTATGGGATACACCGAATCCTCTACCTAGATAGCCAATGCCCCTTGATCCATATTCCATCCCACCTGGAGTAGAAGACCAATGAATGAATGGGACCCCAAGTGTAGTGTGCAATACACCATCATTCATTTCCATTGGGATGCTCTAGATGGGATAATGGTGACTTCCCCCCCTTCTACCTACTTAACACACCCTTACCTTATATAGAAGTCTCCTCACAACCAAGCTTTCAATTTATCAATTACCTTTCATGACTTTAACCCCATCACATATAGGTTTGTCCCATAATATATTGTTGGGCCCACTTGGATGAGGTGGAATGGGTTTTGGTTCACATGGTTGGGTTTGATACACCCCACGAGGAAGTAAAAGCAATGCCAATTATCCATTTTTCTGCCGACTTATGCTAAGTAATCTAAAACATGAATCTTCCTTTGGTATTTAGTTTTAGGACTTATTAACTATGTACTTAACTAGTTTTCTACAAATAATTTGTGGATATTGCAAT
This sequence comes from Sequoia sempervirens, assembly GCA_007258455.2. Lineage (NCBI taxonomy): Eukaryota > Viridiplantae > Streptophyta > Pinopsida > Cupressales > Cupressaceae > Sequoia > Sequoia sempervirens. The sequence continues at coordinate 45,155 of VDFB02058548.1, forward strand.
GATTATATGTGAAAATGTATCGCATTAGAAAAAAATATTCTCATGGCTAGGTTTTTACATTGGTAGTAGAGCATCCAGGTTCAAAATCTAGACCTTGGCACTCATATATTTCATGTTTAATAAAAAACATCTTCTTGAATTTTTATAGCCATAGGATGCAAAAGGAAAGTCCAACATAGAGCCCCCAAGAAAAAAAAAAGGAAATCAAAACCCTTACCTAAACCTAAGGAACTTGAGAATGGTGTACCTCTAAGTGAAATCAAGACAATCTCTGACATAGAGACCTTGGCCTCCACTCTTAAGTGAATGAAGGTAAAACTAGAAAAAGATAAAGCAACCCCTCTAAAACTAAGGAAAACACAATGAATACCAAACCATCCATTGTCAAATATTTCCCCTTTGGATTTGGGCATTATGCCCCACTACTGACTAAAGAGGTCATGTAGCAGAATATGACTGAGTACAATCAATGGTGAATTTAACAAGGGAAACCCCTGAGGAGGAAGATCCCACTGAAGAATAGAACAATGTAGTCAATGAAGGAAACTATGTACTTATGTAATCATCATGGTTAATGTATGAACTAAATAACATCGTGCTATTATGTGTACAAGAAGGAAAAATGAATGTATATATGACTATATGTATGCATGTATGTATGTATGTTTGTATGTATGTATGTATGTATGTATGTATGTATGTATGTATGTATGTGCATATACGAATATATGAGTGATATGAGTTTTATGCCCTTACTATTTGATATGTGAAAGATTACTTATGTATGAATGATGATTAAGAAGTTGATCAAATTTTCTTATTTACATTTTAAAAAGTTTTGAAATGAAATTTTCTTTAAACAAATTCAAGCCATGGGAAATTTGTTCACAACACAAGGGCACAATTGAGAGGGGGGGTGAATCAGTTGTCACATAATTTAAAACTTATTCAACTCACTAACCTTATTTTCAAATCTGATTATTAACCATGAAAGCATAAATCATCAGCACATCAGAAACACACATAACACCTAGATTTTTTATTTGGAAATCTTGTTAGGGGAAAAAACATGGTGGAGGTTAGTCCACAAGATTATACCTTATTAAAAATATAAGAAATGAACATATGGGAAATGAACATGCATTTAGGCACACTATCTAGAGCTCACTGATCAATTACAATAGGGCTAACTACCTAAAGGAAGACACACTGTCTTACAGAAAGAATTAGATTACATCTACAAGCATTTGTACTAATAGAATAGCATCTGCTAATACTTGAACATTGTTACAATTAAGCACATGAACACTTATTTACCCTTCTTCACTCTTCTTCACACTCTGCTCTACCTTCAAATGTTTTAGATGAATATTCACACACACACACACAAAATCACACTATGGAATCCACTCACACACTTTAATTAAAATAAACAATCACTCTTATATATCTGCAACATGAAATTTCATCCCTACAAGTTGGCCTCAATAGAATAATAAAATGAATATAACTGGTTGGCCCAAAACATTAAAGATTATGAATGCAAATCAACCAAGTTTGGCCATGGGTTAGTGAAGACCCAAATCAACATCTCTAACATGAAAAAACTTCAATTAATTTCACCTCAAAGATCCACAACACACTACAAACACCATGTCAACCAAGAATATGAAAAACATGAACACAGAAGAGAAAATTGTGAACCATGAGCACAATGACCAATGTAGATGTGCAAAAAAGATAGAGCACAATCTAGAAGCATAAAAAAGCATCACAAATCACTAGAGAAGCATCCGTAGCAACTGAACTAACTGAAATCGTATCATCTTCAATCAGGAACACAAACTAAAGCAACCTAAAAACTGTCAGAATATAAATCTTCATAACTCAATCAAATCTTCACATGGATCTCTGAAACTTGAAGTGGATAAACAAGATAAACTAAAAAAAAACTCTTTATTCCAACACCTTTGATCATTAACGTACAAAACATACTGACATACTGAACTTCACTTCACCATTGATAACCTGCAACTCATCTCATTACAATTTTCTCAATATCCACGACATATACAGCTTCAATATCTTGGATCTAGGAATATTTCATGGATTAGTAAGAAGAAAGCTATTGTTTCCCTCTCATCCACCAAGGATGAATATCCTTATGTGCAAGGAGCTATGTCTGAAGTGATTTGGTTATATTAAATTTTGGCTAACATGGAAATTTATGAGGTAAAGCCACATATTTTTTATTTCAACAATTAGGGGTGTTGAAGCTTAAGAAAAATCTACATTTTTATGAAAGAACAAAAAATATTGAGGTTGAATGTCATTACAGTCATGAACAAGTATTACATCACCTCTTTTAGATCTAGTATAGTTACTTGGAAGATTCTTAGATAGATAAAATATTCACCAAGTCTCTTAGTAAGGTGAAATTTATATTTCTTTGGGGCTACATTTGTAAGAGCAATGTTAGAAGGGGGGAATGTTAACATAAACTTTACAACATTGTTAGTTTTTAGTAGCAGAGATGAATACAATGAACCTATTTCAGTTAATCTATTTCATTCAAATACTTGTTCTTTGCTTGTATATATGCTTTTCCATTCTTCAAATAACATCAAGTATTTTAGCTCTTTACGCAAAAACATGAATAGAGCACACAAGAATGAGACACATAAACAAGGTGTGAACAATGCATACTTCATAATTCTTGTAAAAATTAAAAGGAAACTAAAACTAGAACCAATATGTTTTTGATTAGTGGAAAAACAGGTTTTGAATGGACCCGAAAACATTTACAATAGGTTTTGAATGGACTTGAAACCATTAGGTTTTAAGGGGACCCAAAACCCACACCAAGAAGAACAAGGTTCTTGAAAGATAGAATCAAAAGCATCTAGTAGCGCAATAGGGAAACATCAAGCCAACATCTAGCCAAAAGCTGGCAGCCTGCCTAGAAAAGAACCAAGATTTACATAAATATTGAACTCATTGGTTTTGAAGGGACCAACAACCCGCTATAGCCCATTGGTTTTGATGGGACCAACAACCCACTAAAGAAAGCTCCAACAACAGAAGTTTTAGAGCCCAACAAAACACCCTTTCCACGTCTATAGGAAAGGTCACCACAAGTGCACAAGGCATCACTAGCGATCTTCAAAAACCATCTGCTCTCTCCACCTCTATAGAAGAGAAACCAAATCTCAACCATAGCGTCATGACTGCAACACTCCTTATCCTTGAGAGTGAACACTACAAAGATCAACTTTATTTTCAAGATCTCTAGCTCTATAGAAGATAAAGAAAATAAGACAACATGTAGGCCAGTAACAACTCCCTTGCAACCACAAAATAGGGCCTCAACATCCCCCTAGCAATACTTCCATGCATAATCAGACACATCCCACTCCACCTCTATAGGAGGAAGGTCAGAGCTAGCTATATCCATCTCCCCCTCAATAGAAGATAAGACCACCTCTATAGGAAAGGCCAAAGTAACCAAAGATGCACAAAATGAAGCACAAAGAGTAGCGCCATGGAACCACAAAGGAAAAGGACAAAAAAACCATCACCACAAAGAAAACCAAAGGTAAGAGGAAGTAAACATAGGATATCATACCCCAAAGATTGGAAAATCACAAACCAATGAGATTCCAAAGGCATTCCAAACAAAAGATCCTCTCCCAGAAAATCAAAAAACATTTCAGGGTACAAGGAGAGAAGAAAAATAGTGAGTCCATCTTTTTTATGCCAATGAGATAGAGAAGAAGCAGAGATAGTCAAAACCCTCAGATAAATAAATGAAGAGCTCTCCTAGTTAGAGTAGAAACAACTTTTACACATTCCTATAGAAAAACTCACAACAAAACCCCCAAATATGAGAACGGAACCAAAGAGAAATAGGGGCCAAAGAGAGAGAACATAACAAACCTTCACGAGTTCATACTCCTCCAACAGGCATCCAAACTCCATTGAAGCCCACAAGAAAAGAGACGATAGAGAGCTTGAACCTCCAAGAAAATGAACTCCATTGAAAATGACAAGCCAAAGAGCGGTAGACCACGGGTGCCACCAATCAACAAAAAAGGGTGAGGGAATAGAAGAAACAAAAACCTCTAAAACAGAGCTGACCCCGAAGCCACCCCCAACTGAAACACAAGAGCCCCATCCATCGACTCCAGACCTCAAACAACCAACTACCACCAATGGTGTTGTTCCTTTCACCGCAAGATCAACCGCAGCCAAAGACTTCAAACCAACCCAAATTCAGGCCTTGAAGTTGACGTTGAACTCCGGATCATCACCATCCTCATCCGCTTCCTCCTCACCTTTAGCAGATTTCGAAAACTCCCTACACACATGTTCTCCTGTTCTCTCATCCATCTGCTGAACTTACTAAACGTTACTCCAATATAGATATGATACTTTAATATAGATCTGATATAAAAATTAACAAGAGAAATGTTTATTTAGTGCCCAAATCATATAAAAAAATTAAATGTATATATATAGAAATTTAAAAAATATTTTTTCAAATGTTTAAAGGCTATTGTAAAATATTATCAACTTTACAATGATTCCCAACTTAAGAAAGGATCAAAAATTTATAGAGCTTTCTTGAGAAGGATGTAACCATGTTAAAATAGATAGCTAAGATCAATAGAAGTTTATAATTTAATAACAAAAAATTTTACAATATGTAAATGAGTAATTATTATACATGGAACTACATAAATGCAAAGAAATTCGTATTTAAAATCCTTGGAAGCATAGAAATGTGTATGAATAATTTTCAATAATACTTAGTCTAAGGTAGCCAACTAGTGGAAGATGATCCACAACCATCTATACAATTGTAGGAACATGATTGAGCTATGTGTGAGCGTTCTTGGGGTTGTCTAAATATAGGATGCTTACATATGAGACCCTTAGAAGGCTACATAAAGATATAAAAATGTAAATCAAATACTTATGAGAAGCTACAAATATGGGACAATGAATAGCCAATTCCTAAAATATCTTAAAAGGTCTAATCAATAGAGAATTCCTAGTAATCTCAAATATTCTAGGCAATAAAAGGAAGGATTTAGTTCATTTTTTATATTTAAATGATTAAAAGGATTCCAATTAATTTGAAGTAGCCTAGAAAATCTCTAAGATTCATTTGAAACAAAGAAAAGAAAAGAAATAGATAATAAAAATTGTGTACACAAACACAAATGATAATCTAGACATAAAACAAGAAATAATAAAATAAACTAGCTTAATCTCACTATATCTAATATTAAAATATAAATAAATAAAATACTAATCTAAACAAATAAATAAATATAGAAAAGGATAAATCTCAACCCAAAGTCTTATTAAAATGAAAGTATGGGGAGATCTTATAGAGGGATAAAACTAGGCTAAATAAGGCCTATTAGAGTTTGGAATGAATGAAGACAACCATCAATAAAACCTCAATGGTAGAAATTAGTTGTTGATAGAATCAAAATTTGGTTGAAAATAATTAAAAGCTAAATACCACTAAAAGAGAATAAAAATGAGTTGTAAGAGTTATCAAGGTTCAAAGAATAGCTAGTTACAAGAAGCTAAGAGGAAGAGGAGCCATTACATGTTTGAAGGAGAATGTCAAACAATATTTTTTTTCCTCTACATCATGTAAATGTACTAATTTTATCATATTAGTAGTCTCAAAACTATTGCAATACTCATGAAATTTTCATGCAAAAACATGACCACCATGATGTTTATGAAAATTGAAACATCAATTTTTAGGTCACTTCAACAATTTTTAATTCATTGTAATAGAAATATTAGTTTTTCTAATGTAGGAAACATAAAATATTTAAAATAAAATGAAAACTACAAAAGGAAGAGTAATGCATAGGAATTTTGAAGCATTCCAACTAGTGGTAGAATGGTAATATAGCAGAATGACAAGTTGGGAGTTGGAAAAGAATCTATCTCTTGGATGTACTACAAAAAGACAAAATAAGTTAAGGAATGTGGAATCCAAGACATGCTAAGTGGTACTAGAATGGTGACCTAAGGGTTTGGTAGGTTGGGGTTTTGACAATCAATCTATTCCATGTATGCATTATGGTATTTTTTTATCTTCATATCATCACAAGGCTAGAATTTCAACTCAATGCAAAATAATACAAAATTGAGTACGTACATGTATGTTGGTAGAGGACATGTTATTCTAGGCAATCATTTGAAAATCATATGTAATGGATTGCAAACAATACACTTCACCAATGTAAATTCTTTGGAGTGGTGTGATGTATAACATATTCCCTTTTAGCTACTAGAGTAAAAATATTCTTAGCAAGATCTTTTTGTAAATTTAAATCACATTCAATATTATTCAATGATGATGCTAAGTACAATTGAACACATATAAACATAAATACATAGAGAAAAAGTGTCCAAAACATGTGGCTAGTTACCATGATCTTGAATTCAAATTTTAAAAATTCAAGAGAAAATCCACACTCATGAGATTGAATTTTTATTTGCTAAAATGACCTAGGATATAGAAACAATTATATCTAGTGAATAATTTCATTGTGTAGATGGTTCAATACCTAAACATGTCACAAATGCATAATATATATAAATGTGTCTAAATATTTGTACCTATGAATGTGGTGGGAGTAAATGTCTAGGAATGTATAAAAGGCAATAAGGAAAGACCATGAGAAGGGGCCTAACTCTGTATAAAATTAGGGCATTTATCACTATTTAAATGTGTTAAGGCATATTCTCAAAATGACCACAAAATTAAGTAGGAGATGGAAAAGGAAAATGATACATGCATATACAAATTTATCACTACAATCACATCTATAAACTTATAAAGATGTTGCTTCCAGTCTTAACGGCCCCTCGTTGGCCTCAATAACTATTTTGTAATGGTTAATAGCCCTTCCAATCTTAATCTAATCAAACTTATAAAGATGTTGCTTCTAAAAAATTTTGAAGAAGAAATAATGTAAATAAAAAATAATTCTCTCAATACAAAATATTATAAAAGAATTTATCTTAAATTTATTAAATTTAAATCTCTTTCTAAATTTTTTTCTTAATTTTAAATTGTTTCCTTATGAAAATTCTATTATAGTTGCACTTATACAATTAATGACACTTCATTATTCTAAATATATAATGATAAACAATTAAAGCAAAATTTAAAATGATTCAAGGTTTAGGTCATGTTTAATCCAATCCATAACATGATCTTTGGTGATGAATTATATCATATAAACATTAATGGAAACCAATCTCATGCCTTTGGACTTCTTAGCTCTATCTACCAGGGTTGTCCCTTTACCCCCACTTCTTATGTGCTTATGATTGAAGGTTTTGGATTACATCTTGCCCCACTTTGTGTCTCAAGTGCAGGTCAAGCATATTACCTTATCACATTCATCATCTCAGCTTGTTAATGGTCACTTTGCAAATAACTCATTCCTTACTCTCATTGAAGATGAAAAAAATATTAAATAAAAGTACAAACCTATGCTACATTTTTATAAATTAAAATGACACATGATATGTAAATTTTACTATTACAATCATATCTATAAATCTATTATGAAAGTACTTCCTGCTAAATCTTAAAGAAGAAAGAATGTAAATGGAAAAAAACCCCTCCTTATAAAACATATAAGAATAAAATCTTTCAGATTAAATATCTTTAAAAAAAAATCTTACTTTTATTCTTTTAGAAATTCATTATGGCTGCACCTTTACAATTTGAGTACTTCATTGGTCCAAAGCTAATAAGAAATTAAGTAATTACTGAAACTCGAAGTCATCCAACAGATTAAAATCTTCTTATTGATAATATTTTGAATATCTCACAACACTACTAGGCCATAGTGAATCCTCTAGTATCCCTGCTAGCCAACGATTAGTACAACAGCTTGAAACCATACTAGATGTACATTGCAGAGTAAACCTCATGGACATTCCAAGTCCTAAAAGTTTGCAAAGTTGAATTGATCTTTGAAAACATGAAAGCTCTAAGAACATGTTCTTTCTGTTTTCCAATTATCGCTATGTTGTTGTCCATTGCCTTTTGTAGAAGCACATCCCTCTGTTTTCCTTGTGCTCCCTTAAGAAGCATCTAAAATAGCTCCATGGAGGTAGCAGAACCTGGTTCAGCAAGCTGCATTACCTCTGTCACATCCACGATTGTAGGAAGTGACTGTGACAGCACAGGAAAATTAGTAAACACTAAAGCAGCAACAAAAATGAATTTGTAGAGACAATAGAATGATGCACGTATGAGTTGCTTCACTTCATCCTGGGCATCAATATTCTCCAACTGTAAAGCATATCCCGCCATGGTCTGCATGTCTATGGGGGAAGTATTTTTAGGGTTTATCAGAGAGTTTTAGTAATTGTTGATTTTATTAATTAGTTGTGCGAAAGATGGACCGCGCGACCGTTCCAACACACATCACTTACAATCACAACAAAACCCCAATGGTGTTAAACTGCGCTTGTGTTCCACTAGTGGATAAAGGCTTCTGCTATAAGGCATAGTTATTTCCTCTTCAATAGAAATTCCTCTCACGGCCATAATGAACATTACTTTTCAAACCACCATACATTTAGCATTTGGAAAACATGAATGATTGATGTAAGATGGAAGCCCCCAAAACCCGCATTGCTCGATGATGTTCTTCTTATTCCAAAAAACAATGTCGCAGTTGTCATCATGTTCATCCTCCACTAGGTTTTCTTCATTCCTGCTAATATGTGTGAGTAGACCGTTCACCTCCATAACTTTCTTGAGTTTAAACATGTTGATATGGAAATTCACTAGGTTTTCCCCAAATTTGTTCCAGTTACCATTATTTACCCTGAACAACTCCATGTCTGGAACCTCTGTCTCTTCTAGCCAAGATGAATCAGTAAGATGCTGCAATTGCCGCAGAATCCTGGGACATGACATTGCGCACGAGGCTGCTCGCTGCACTGTCTCTTGACTAAGAGCTTCAAGCTCGCTGGCAAGGCTCTCTTCGCCAGTAAAGGTCATCGCCCTGTGATATATTCCACTCATTGCAATCGCATTCTCCACAAGCAGAGCATCTCCGATCTCAACATCCTTTGTAGCAAACAATCCTCGACCATGCACAGGTGACTTTTTAATAAAGACTGGACCAATATAATTACTCACCTCTGGAATATCTTTTTGTCTGACACCATTTAGAAAATAGGCAGAGAGATCAAACTTACCTTGTTGGTTCTCTTCGTTCAGCTTCTTTGATCTTTCATAGTGAGACTTTATTTCCTTCGCATCTGGGGATTGCTCTAGTGCGAGCCGAAAGCACGAACAAGCTAAGTTGTACTCTCTAAGCCCGTGCAAAGCCCTGCCCTTGCGAAAGAGGGACTTAAGATGTGTGGAATGAAGTTGGAGGGCTTTCTCGCAGTCTTCTACTGCTTTCCCATACTCCTCCAGCTTTAACAATCCCCCTGCCCTGTTAGAATAACAACTCACAAATACATCCATGGCTTCGTTGTTGTAACTTTCTAGTTTATTCTTAAGAGCGAAGTCTATGCATTCAGAATAATATGTGATTGCTCCTTTCCAGTCGCCGTGTTGAAACCGTTGATTGCCTTTGGCCCGCAAATCAAGCAAGTCTGCAATTGAAGGACACTTCACTTCTCCATGCAGCTCTTCAGAAAGCTGAACTCCACTCAATCTTTTATGTATTTCTCCTGCACCGCTCTCCATGCTTGCCAAGTTTTGCTCAGTAGAGAAGGAAGAAAAAAATCTTACTGACGGGAAACAACAAATTGAAACCGCAAGAAATGCTTGAGGCAGACTAGAATTTAAACCAACGTAAGCTTAGGGGTTAAGCAAAGAACATTCGACAAATGCTGAACAAAAGTGATATGCGTGGACGGACAAAATTTTGAAAAGAAAAAGCAAGAAAGAAGCGGTGGGATGGGACGCAAGTTTTTAATTTTTTTAAAAAGAATATTTTACTCGTACATTATTGAATTAACATAATCAAACGGTTTCACTTTATGTGGACATAGATTTATTAAATCTATTAATCCAAGGTCGTAAACTATAGCATAAAACTTTACTTCAACAACACCGATCTTTAATAATTAACTTTTCTACGTTATTCAAATCTAGATCATGAAATGGCTTCACTTTAGTGGATGATTGGTTATTTTTAGAATGGGATGGTATAGTATTATATTCGATCTTAATAATTTTCACATTTAATAATTAATATAACTAATCAGCAACATTTATATTTAGCTTTAATTTTTTTAGAATATTTAAACATGATTATATAGTAATATGTGGCATAGTTTTATGTTGAGTTTGATCATTTTCTCAATCTTTATTCATTCTTGTTTATTTCTATTTATACACACTTTTGTACATTTGCATTATCTTACTCTAATATAGATTAATTACTCCACATTTGTCTCATTATTGTTCCACATTTCAATATACATCTTTCTCATAAGACCTAACATTCCCTATGTTGGATCAATCCTCAAATGTGTGGGAGTGATCCACACAACATTGATCTAACACAAAATTCACATTATTGACTCCCATCCTTTACTCATAGCTATTAGCATCAAACTTGATAAAATTTTGTTCATGGATTTCATATGTATTAATATTTAAATACATTTATCTGAACATTAATTAACATCTTAGAATCACTAAGCATTACACATACTGCAAGGAGCATTTCTAGGAACAATTAGATTTGAGAATTATAAAAGATTGATACTTACATTCAAAGTTGCATCTAGGTGATTATGTGCTTGCTTATGGTCTAGCAACACTTTCGCAAGGTTGTTAAGTTGGTCATTTAAGGTTTAGACAAAGGAGAATGTGAACTCTCCCAATTCAACAATTTACCTAGGTTATTGTCAAACACTGCTAATTCTTACATATTAAAAGAGAGTATGGATAACAACTAACAAGATCAAATCATTATAAATTCAACTAGATCATGACTATGTAATTGAGATCACATTTCCATTATCTATGATTGATTTTGAACTATGGGATCAACCCAAAAAAATTATAAGTGTGAAGAGTTCAAGGATAATTAGTAGATCAAGGTCTTTTATATTCTAAAATATTTGAATTGATTTTGCATGCCATTAGCATTCCTAGTTTTAATAGTTATTAAATATCTTAAGTAAATCTTTCATTTACATCTAATTTATTATGTTAAAATATTTATTTATTTTCATATTTACCCACTTCTATAATTTAATAAAGTCCACCAAATGCATGAGAGTAGATGAAAACTCACACTGATCCTTGGCATGTTTTTTTTGCCTTTTCATGGCTAACAAGAGCCAAGGAATGGGAGGGACCTTTGGAATTGCATACAAGTGGATAGGAGTCAAAATTGGGGAGGGAAGTAGAAATGGAAATATTAGGAGAGGTGAAAGGTAAAAAATGTGGAGGCTTAAACCTAGGGATAAGAATCATAACAAGAACCAAGAAGAGAATGAGGAACTAGGAGAAAATATGAAATAAGACTCAAGTTTGGGAGTTAGATTGGAGATGGTGCTTGAAACATAGTTCCAAAGTCCAAGGCTCTCACAAGGGACCATGAACCAATGAGGAGCCTGATGTTGAGGGGATAGGGGAAGAGGAATTGTAGGAAATAGGTTGTATGGTAGACCTAGATTGAGGAACTTGGTGCTAGAATCGAAGAACCTCCCAAAGGTATAAGATCTATGGGAAGAAAATTAGTGGAGATTGAAACACTAGGGGAAGTTAACACCATAGTATTGGGTGCTAAGACTCGAGGTTCCCCCATAGGTGAAAGGGATGATAAGGAACTAGAATAAAGGAATATTGGGAAAATAGAGAGGGGCTTGAGAATTAAAATAGAATAATTAGACTTTAGGACCAAGTCCCTTGTTCCAAAGTTCACGTAAGGACTTGTTAAATTAAATGAAAATCAAAGGGAAAAAGAGGAGGTTGGGGTCAATTTCTAGGATGGATTTGAATCCAAGACCCCATTTGTGGGTTGTAGTTCTACATGAATAATTGTAAGCAAAGGAAGCACAAGGGATGCCTAAAACATGAAGACACAAATAATTTTAAACTAAACAATAGGAACTCCTAGCACATGGTGGACCCACTTAGAATCTCTTGAATTAGTTCTTAATGATGGGTGATACAAGATCATACACATAAAAATGAATAGAGCACAAAATAATGACACATAAATGGGATGCCAAAAATGCATACATCACAATTCTCATAAAAGCTAAAAGGAAATTAAAACTAGAAATGATACATTACTCCCATATAAATTTGATAAAAATTTAACAAGCAAGATGTTTATCTACTGCCCATTTAATCATGTAAAAATATTTGTTGTATATATAGAAATGTTAAAAAAGAAATGTTTAAAAGCTATTGTAACCTATTATCAAGTGTACAGTGATTTCCAACTTAAATAGGGATTGGACAACTATAGAGTGTCCTTGAGAAGAATGAAAACATGTTAAAATAAATAGCTAAGATCCTTTGAAGTCTATAATTAAATAACACAAAATGTTAGAATATGTATATATGTAAATATTTATTATAGATGCAAATAAATTGGTACTCAAAATCCTTGGAAGCATAGAAATATGTGTGAAAATGTGCAATAATCCTTTTTCTAAGGTAGACAGACAATGAGTCGAAGATGATCCACAACCATGTATGCAAATGTAGAAACATGTTTGAGTTAATTGTGAGCTTTCATGGGGTTGTCTAAAGGTCGGGCTTAAAGATCACACACTAACGTTTGGCTGCCTAGGTGGCTCATGGGCCCGTCCTTACTCTATTCCGTCGGGTTTTCCTTTTTGTCTCATTGTCCTTCCGTCCACCGTTTTGTTTTCTGTTGTGCTCGCCTTAACTCTCTACAGTTATTGTTAGTGTAGCGGTTAAGTTTGAATCTGGATCTCTTGCCCAATCCATTGGAAAGATCAACAGGTGGATTTCTTTTAAGCCCGGTCGTGGAGAGTGAGCAAAAAGAGTAGTAATTCGGACCAAGAGTGTGGAGAGATGTCGGACTCAAGGCTAGGAGGATGCAGAGTTGTAAGAAAAAATGGAATCCTTGTGAACTGGGTCGGAGGCAATGAGAAGATGGTGGAGATTGTGAGAAGGTTGAGCAGCTCTACATGGAAACCATACTCTAAACCTGTTAACGATGCCAGAAACAGACTCAAGGCTTACTACTCAACGAGAACCTGGAAAATCCTGTGGAGTGAATTTATAGACACGTATTGCTCAAAACCATGGGTTTTAATATCTGTTGTCGCGGCTACTGTGTTGCTTGTTATGACTGCTCTGCAAGTTTTATGTTTGTTCTACACCTGCAATAAAAATTCCTAGATCGTTTTTTCTCTCTAGAATCATCCAAATTGTGAAATTTATTTCATTACAATTTAATGGATTCCGTCTATTGATGTCAATTTGATTATAAATGTGAGTCTTAGTCATGAAATAGTTGGAACAAAAACTCGTAAACAAAACTACATGCTTCAAGTTTATTACGCTAATATTCACCACTATAAACATCTCTTTATATATATATATATGTGCGTTTTCTCACTTGTAAACATCTTTTAATATAGATAAAATATTTGTTTGTCGGTTTCTTTGTAAGTGCATTTTTGTTAGAATTTGCAAGGGGTATGGTTGTAGTCTTTTGCTTAAAAGAGTACATTGTAATATAGAAACTAAAATTAAAGTACAAACTAAAGCTAACAATTTATTCATAATAAGTAAAGTATTTGTAATAGACAATTTATTTATATTTTCTAACAATTGAAGTAACTAAAATACATTTACAACCAGCAAAATAATTATTGGTAAAATGATAACTCTTTTTCAATAAATAGAGTTGAGTAAAGATAATTCATAGTAAAAATATTTTAACATCTTCTCATAATCTATGATATGTTGACAATCACCTCCTATTCAGACACATATATCTGAATCCCATCCCTTTAACGCTCAATCTTGGGATAAGAAAATGATTTTCCCACTCCATTCACTACACTCTTACAACTTAACCACATACATTGGATGGATACACTAAAGCTGGCTTAGCCTTGTCATTCATGTGTTTCTATTCTCTAGGGAAAGAGCATGGCAATAAGGGATATAATGCCAATACCAATTAAATATTCATCTAAGGATATGTCAAGAACTAGTTAAACCCTATGCTATTTTCTATTTAATCATTAAAATATTATATTAATTATACATTTTAGCACATCCAAAGGATTAATATACAATAGAAAACTTTAATATATAATTATTCAACAATTACATCAATCAGTTTAATCTAATGGTAGTGCAATTCTAAACAAATGAACAATGCAAGTTGCAATCAATAGGTAAATGTTTATATTGACATATTTTATTTGACAAACAAATGAATTGAGCTAATTATAGAGAAATAATAATAGTTTCACTTACATCATTTTATTTTACAATGATATAATCCACTTTACAACATATAATGATAATTACACAATTTATTAGTTCAAAAATGAAAAGCAAGGTGAAGGATAATTAACATACAATCCATCAGACTTCTTGCTATATGTCTCTACAATCTCTAGCTATGACCAATAAAAAAATATACCTCTCAACTATGTGGATCCTTAAGCTCCACCCTTCTAGAATATGAGGTAATTGAATGAGTAACAACAAACATACCCACACCATACAATATGTATTAGTATTTATAAACGTTACAAAAAATACACTCATTTTAGTTACATTCGATATGAATTGATTTGGTTAACATGAGGAAGAGGAACAAGTCTTGACCAATGGAGTATCGTCACATTGATTAAAAGATCAAAGTAAAGTTAAAAAGATGCACCTATTCACAATAGGTTATCTCAAAAACATTTGCATCATCCTATTGCATATGAGTTGATGTTCTTCACAATATTTTCCATGAAACCACTAAGGGCTAGCCTTGAATATTATGGTTCATCTTAATTAATTTTATCAAATGTGATATCATATTCATTTATTTTATTTAATTAAACTCAACCATCTATACTCACCCGGTATACACTAATGAGAATGAGAGAGAGGTAACTCAATGCCTTCACCAAGCCTCAGTTCCTATGTATGCTACTTGACAACCATCCTATCAAATGACTCATAAAAAAGTAGAATATCAACTAGTACAAAAAATATTAAAGAAATTTCAAATAGGATCAAAATCCTAAGAATACAACTATATGATTAAAAATCATAGGAGAAAAGAACCATAAACACATTAAAAAAATACTCAATTTATGAAATATTACAAGATTGCAAGCCATCTTTTTTTTAGATTGCAGGAATTAGGTAGCCCCCCTATTAACTGCATTGTCCTTAGTAAAGTTTTTTCATGTGACCATTGATGTTGAAACAACACATTATTTGGTACCATGGGAATGGGTGGGAGATTGGACCTCGTGACCCTCTTGCTTGTAATAGGATGCTTTAGCCAATACGTTCAGGGCTTGTACCCCTCCTACTAATGTAATATTCTTTTCAACAAGAGTAAGAATCACCATTTTTTAAATATAGAGTAAATTTTCATTAAAATCTACCAACATAGCCCTACAAGGGTCTATCTAGACAAAAAGATCACATAAAATTGAAACTATAGAATAAATATTCCTTTAAATGATATTTTAATTTGTAGAATCCAAATTCCTTTTCGGTATGTATACATCATTTTAATTTTTAATGTTTCATGAAGTCCAAGCCATGATCAATAATAATAATTACCTATTTTTCAAAACAAGGAGGGAAGAGTGAAACTTATTTCTTTGTATTTTTTAGTGGTGACTTTTGGAAAAAAAAATTCACTCCATCCCAATTCTAGAACAATAATTTACATCAATACAATTAAGCAACCATAAAATGCCAACAATTCTCTAGAAATAATTCTCTTCAACTATTTTTTTTCTTTCTCTCTCTTTTTTCCCAAAATGTAACATATAATTGTCCAAAAATCAACCCTCCTTGAAGGGCCAATGTGCTAATCTATATATATTATCTTCCTATTTTAAAATTTAGTTTGTATTCTATAAATCTTCATTTAGAGAGGGTGAAATTAAAATACCCTTTATATCCTCCATATTAAATCTAATCCATACATATTTTTCTCTTTTGAAAATTGATTTATTTTTATTTTTTAAAGAAAATAAGCAAATAATAAATAATTAAAAAATAAATTAATTTAATAAACACATAATCAAATTAATCCTTAAAATTTAAGTTAAATAAATTCGTTTTCTAAATAAAAATACAAGTAGTTTATTACTTTTGTAAAAAAAATATAATTGTAAATAATTTGGATCAATGAATCATAGGTTTAGTACAACCAATCGCTCCTTATCACTCTCACTTGAGTAAGGTGGAATATACATACATAAATGTACAGATTCAACCATCTCCAAATTATTTTTTTGTTGGTCAAAATCTTGTACTTATTTTTACACTCATTTAATCCATTAGGTGCATCTACACAATCTATATATATATATATAGAGAGAGAGAGTTTTGCATATGATAAAAAGTAAGAAAATAAAATCAAGTTAGGTATGCACATATTCTAAAATAATGATATATAAAAATTAGAACCTAATATAATCCCCTTGTAATTCAAAACGATCACATAATATTAAAATTATAAAATTAACTTAAGACGAACATATATAAAAAATAAACTACAGGAGTCTATTGTGTCAGCTTGGAATCTATCTGAGATCATGAATGCCCTTTTCTCTCACATTCCACTAGAAAAGAGTAGAACTACTTGGTCCCCCTGAACCTAGCTAGCAGAAGCTTAACTTTGATGACTCAACCAAACCTAACCTGGGTTGGGCGTGTGGGAGTGGGGTCATTTCTGATCACAAGGGTAATATAATATTGTCTTATGTGGTGAACTTGGGGGTCCAATCATCCAATTTTGTTGAGGTGGCGGTGACCTTTCATGGCATTCAAATTTCCATGTAAGTTGGATTCCAATTTGATTATCGACGGGGATTCCAAAAAATACTATCATGATTGTTGATAGGTAAAGGTAATCCTCGTTGGACTCTCTAGGACCCCATGTCGTCTACTCAAAATCTAATGATGGCCCTCAAAAATAGAAAGGTTATTCACATGTTTAGAATCAACAATAAAGTTGATGATGCACTTGCTAACATTGGTGCATTCACACCAAATCTAGTAATATGGGATCTAATATTTTGCAAATCCCCAAGAATGTGTGAATTAATGAATCATGATGCCAAAGTACTACCAAATTGAGATTGAGATGGATTTGTTGTCAGCTCTCTTGAAGATTTTCCACGAGTTTCACTTATGGAAAATTAATCACTTTTCTTTTCATAAACTCATTTACATGTGGCTTTGGTATTCATATTGGTAGTTCTATAGAATGTATTCTCTAGCTCTGTATTTTTTAAATTCTACTATGGGAGGTGAGTTAGTGGATGATGAACCTACTAGTTGTGAAATGTGGAAACAAGACAAGGAAGTTTGGCCTATCTTGCAATGGGGTAAGTTGACCTTTTATGTGGAAGGAATTTTGGGGTATGACCCTAAGATCTCTATTGCATTTTCTACCTCCTGGGTGGATGGCATTGTGACTGTTAATGGGTATTCCTTCATAGTGATGAGTGAGCTTATTGTAGAAGTGACAGGGCTCTCACTCGAGGTTGTTTGCATCCCCTGTAAACCCAAGGCCAGCTATCAGAAAGATATGGATCAGTTTTTGAAAGATGGTGAAAAAGTGAACAAACTCTAGAATGGCTTCAACTATGCAGATCTTCTTGGCATTTGGAGTAAGGTCGTTGAAGTCCTCATGAGGTATGTTATGCTCAAAGGCCAATTTTGTCACTTTCATGCTCACTTGTTTCCTAT
>VDFB02058549.1:0-23520 GCA_007258455.2 Sequoia sempervirens
TGATTTTCATTAAGCTATTATTGCTAGACTCAGCCTAACCATTGCCCTAAGGATGGTAAGGTGAAGAATAAGAAATTTGTACGCCATGTTTATCACAAAAATATTTGAACTCCTCAGATATAATTTAACACATAGCATTATCTGAAATGATCTTTTTCGGGACTCCAAACTTGATCAGAATATTAGTCAATAGGAATTCTACCACCGCCATGTACTTGTTGCTTTCCTTGTAGGTATTGCTTCTATCCATTTTATAAAATATTCAGTGGAAACAAGGATCCATGAATGTCCCCCACTAGACTTTTTGATATATCCCCAATAAAATAAATTCCCCATTGTTTGAAAGGGGCTTGAACAACAATATGCCTAAGTGGAAAACTTGAAAACTTCAGTTTTCCTACAAATCTGTGAAAAGCATTAGAAGTCTTAACAAACTTATGAGCATCCTTAAAAATAGTACCGCCACCAGAATCCTTCTCTCAAGGCCTTATGAGTAGTGGTATTTTCTATGTAATGACCACCACACACTCCATTGTGCATTTCTTGCAAGAGTTTTAATGCCTTTTTTCCATCCACGCATTTAAACAGTACACGATCTGGGTTTCTCACCATAATTCGTTATCAATAATCATATACTTGATGCCATGCAACTTTAATTTTCTCTTATCATTAATAGCCATATCTAAAGGACATTGTAGAGTTTGTGAATATTGAACAATTCTCCTCTACCAACCACATGTTTGCATATCACAAATAGGTGTAACATCAACAGTCTCTATTTGGTTAAACTGATTAACTTCTAGATTAGTCTCTACCATCAGTTTAGTTAGGCCCTATCCCTTAAATAAATTGGTGATATGGACATCAATATTGAATTATTGAATCCTATTGATCCATCTACACCTTCTGCTTGTATTCTCTTGTTGAGTGAAGATATCTTTCATAGTAGTACTTGGTACAAAAGATATGATAGTAGCTCCCACTAAATAAGGTCTAAAATTCTTCACAACTTTGACTAGAGCATATGCTTGTTTCTCAATTATATCTATCACCAAAAAATGTATAGTTGAAATTTTTATGCTCACTTGAGTCTCTTTTATCTACTTTGGCTTTATTTTTCCTAGATTTAATGTTGTAATGTGGCCAACATATTCACATTAGGTCTTGGACCCTTGTGAATCATTAAGACTTACAAGATGTCTTGTAAAGGTCTTGTGAAGTGATGTAACCCACTTTCACACTTTTCTAGGACCCTTTCATCATAATTCACCTAAATAACCCCTTTTTATCACTTACCAAGTCTTATTTTAAAGTTTTGTAAAGTGTTGTAACCCACTTTCATGCTTTTCTAGACTTGTCATCACTAATTCAACCGTTTCTCATGTTTAAATGACACTTTAATACACTTTCAGACCGTTTTTAAGTGTTTTTTTAGGATATTACCATTGGAAAACATTTAATGCCCCTTAGTTCCTGACACCCACTTAATTTTATTAAGTGGGACTAAGTCACCAATAGGGCAACTTTGTCCTTTTTGGCATAAAACTCAAAATTATTTTAAATTTCTAGCGGGATTTTGTCCTCTAACCCTTGAGGTTGGCCTACGACGTGTTATTTTTAGGAAATTTTAGTAAAATCATGTATAAATAAGGCTTTTTCTCCTCATTTTATATCTCCTCCTATCTTCTATATCCTCCTAATCTCTTTCACTCTCATAAGTCATTACACATTCAATCTCTCAAGCAATCAAGCATAATCAAGTCATCCATTGGAGCTCTTCATTGCATATCTTCAGATTTCGACATCAAGGGTTTGTTAATTTTATGACATTGCATGTTGTTTATTTATCATTCTCTTTCCATTTCATTTCATTTCATAGTGTTTGATTACCAAATTGGGGTTTGGCCAAGGCAAACCCCTATACTCTAACCCTCAACCATTTTTCCCTCCTTGCATGTGTGTTTGTAGACTTTGTAGGAAAATTTGTTAAAGGAATTGGTGCTAAAAAGTGGTCAATAATTCATCAAATTCAGTCAAGTCATCACAACCCTAATTCAAGCTTGGAGATACTTTTTATCCTTCTTTTTATAGAATTAAGTGCAGTCACCTATCAGGAAAGAAAGTGCAGACCTGAGGCTACAAGATTCTGTCCTGAATTACTTGAAATCTATAGGTGGACTAAGTCACCACTATTGGTGGATTAGTCATTCTTCTGGGCTTGGAAATTGGTTTTTTCATTTTTGGATACCCATTTGGCAGATTCTTGTTTCGACAAGTTTTCCCAAAATTGGCACTAAGTCACCTAGCTTGGTGTAAGTATCCGAGTAGACATTTTCAATCAATTTTGCAGGATTCTAGAATCTCCTAGCATCATGTTTTAGATTCTAGGTGCACCTCTCTAATTATGTTCTATTATTTAATCATTTACTTGCATTTTTAGGTGTTTTTGTATATCATAGTGTGTTTTCCATCACTTTGCATTTCTTAGATTTTGCATCATTAGATCATTTAATTTTTAGATCAGTGCATTTTTTACATCTTAATTAGACATAATAAATCTCATTTACATTAATTTTGAGTGTAGAAAATTGCATTTTTGACCCCATTCATCCCTTTCTCCTTTTAGGTGAAAAACCCTAGAAGGAGCTAAAGCAAGTGTGGGAAATCCAAAATCATTGTCCACATTTTAGTGAGCCCAACTTTTGAACATAGTTACTTCTGATTTTAAGTTCATCCTAGGTTTCATTTACATTGCATTAGATATTGCATTGATTAAATTGCATCCAAGGGTTTTCAAAATTGCATTAGTGAAAAGATCAAATAGCTTGCATTTTTGCATCATTTTTGCATTGAAAAACAACAAAAATTCTGCATTTCATACTATAGCTGCATTTGTGCATCATCAGTGGGACTAAATCACCACATTGGGTGACTTAGTCCTCTTGCACATTTTGCACTGGATTTTCTGGCATTTTCTGGGTATTTTCTACACTTTTGTTCTCTATTCACTACATTATGTTATATTTTCTAGATTTTTTTTATTTTATTCTATTTCTAACATACTAGTTTAGTTTCACTCATTATCATCATGGGTTTTTTCTTTAATATGTTTTGGAATTCATTGAAATCCTTAGTTGACATGTCAAACTATGCCTTTGGAACTTATCCTAATGATCTTGAGCTTCCTCATACTCCTTCAAATCCTCATAAATGTCCACCTTGTGCTATTGACATCATTGGAGAAGATGATAGCATGCATAAGTTCTTAAATGAATTTCTTGACAACCTTGAAGACAATGCAACCTTTTATCCATCCATGAAGTCACAAGATCTTCCTACTATCCCACCTCCTAATACATTTGGATACCTACATCCTGAAATAATGAAAGGAACTAATTTCCCTCCAATATGTGGACCTAGTTCCTCTAACCAAGCAACTCCTCAACCATTTTATGATAAAAAAAGTTACAAACACACCAATCAATCTTGAAGAAACATATGGAAAGGGTTTTACTATCTTAAGCAAACAAGGATGTGATACAAGAACTAAACATAACATTCACCAACTTTTGGAACAAAGACCAATAGATGAAAACACAATAGGGCTAGGATATCAAGACCCTCCTCATAATGACAAACCTCCATCTGAATATTGGAGACTTTGGGATACTAGCACAATGATCTTTGATTCCCCTCCTAACTTCAATGTTCTCCTTCCACATAAAAAACCTATACATGATTCCAATGAAAAGGATGCTAGGATCGCCATGGGTCCTCTTCCTCCTTCAATCCAGGAAAAAGGTGAATCTAGTAAATGCAAACGACCTTACAAATTGAAAAAACTCAAGTTTCCTCTCCATCCACCACCTGAATGTGAAAGGAAACTACAAATTCTTTTAAATAAAGGTCTTATACTCCTAGCACCTTCAAACATGATGGTTATCCATCCTAAAGATTCTAAAATATGATATTGTAAATATCATCGTGTTCTTGGACATCGTAGTGATGAATGTAAGACATTGAAGGACATACTAAACAAGTATCACTTCACTGATATCGATTGTTATCCCATTATCCCATAATTCCTTAAACCAAATCACTTCATCATACCATAGTTGTAGAATTTTCCATTCTCACTATTGCATGATCCTTCCCACCACCTATCTTGGCTTCTTCTTGTCTTGCACTTAGTGGGGGAAAGAAGTTGATTAGCCTTGTCTTCATAATGCATTTGGCATTGTCTCTTAACTACACATTATTTATCCTTTGCTTATATTACTTGAGATTGAGACACCAATAACTCAGTTAATGGTTGAATTTCATTTGCATTACTAGCCCCTTTAACATTTTCATTTTCCTTGTGTGTATCATGTTCCCCCGTAATCTGTGATGTTCTCTCTCTCTTTGCGAACTTCCTCTATTTGTACCTTTATTCTTCTATATGTCGTAAATTGTCTTTTTCCCTTCTGGGGATGACGCAAAGTGTTGAGACACCCTATGTCTCTTCCATGTTGACCCAAAAAATCCTTTTACTTTCTTTTCACTTTTTTCTTGTGCTTTCCTTTTGGGGATGGCACAAGGCATTGAGACTAAAATGTCACCTTCATGTTGACGCAAAAATCTTTTCCTTTTCATTTCACCTTTTCGTTTTTCTTTTCACTTGTGTTTTCCATTTTGGGGATGATGCAAAGCATTGAGACCACAATGTCTCTTCCATGTTGACCCAAAATGGACTTTCTTTTTCTTTTGTTTTCCCTCTCTTTGTGTCATTCTTCCAATTCTATGTATTTGGGGAATGATGACAGTTCTGAGATCCTTAATAAAAACATTGCAGCAACAAACATACTAATCCCACATCCATAGATCCCTTATGTGTTTGGTGTGCTCCTTTTCGGGGCAACCCCTCTTTATTTTGTTCCTTTTCCTTTCACATGATGAAGCCTTACTTGGAAACATATGACTTGGCATAGGGGCTTTCCAAGTTGGCTCCCATGTCTTGTTTCTTTTTTCATTTTTCATTTCACTACTTTAAAGAAATTTCTCATAGAATGGTGTGTAACAATTCCTTTAAAGTGGGGGCATGCATTGGCATAATTCATTTTCATTTTTCTTTCTTGGTTCTTAGTGCAGCCTTATTACTTTATTTGATTTTTTTGTCACTTTGTGGATGACATTAGGTATGATGTCCTTCTTAAGAGTGATTTATCTTATCATATTACATTCCTCTTGGTGGCCTGATGCAATGCACTACATCCCCTAAGTTGCGAATATTATATTCTTTGATAGGTCCTCTCTTGGAGACATTAGAGACAATGTTCCCTAAGTTATAGGCCTCACATGAACTAAACAAGACTCATTTGAACATCTTTTACATTTTGCATTTTTCATTTACATGGCCACCTTGCATAACACAGCTTGCATGCTTGTGGTACCTTTGCATTTGTTCATGATTTCTAAGCATACAAATCCTTTCTTGTCTCATAAAGCATGAAACGACATTATCCTTTGTGGCCCCTTATTAAAGTTATCAAGAGGTATCACTTTAATATGGTTGAGTAGGAAGCCAATTCCCCAACATGAACTTTCCCATAGCCACCTACTTTTGTGAGTGCATACCAACCAAACGTATGTTTCTCACCTCTTGGGCATTCTCACCCCATGGAAAACTAGAAGTTTTGTGACCCTAGAGTGAGTATGTTGTGGATTTCTCACCCTACAAACAATCAGAAGTTCCATGGTCCCAGAGTGTGTATGTTGTGGATTTCTCACCCTGCGGACAACCAAAAGTTTCATGGCCCCAGAGTGAGTATACTTGGGCCTTCTCATTCGATAGACAACCATAAGTCTCATCACCCTAGAGTGAGTTCACATTTCTTGCTTCAAATAAATAGCCTAGATCTGATCCCCAACAAGTTGGAAAAATGATCAAAGCTTTCATTCCTTTTTGCTTATGCTTGGTTTGCCATGGGTTCATGACTCTGGGGGCTTGATCATCCCTCTTGATTATTTTTGCCTCATCTTACCAATGTATGTGCATTAGGATCCCTCTTGATGTGCATGTTGGGCTACTTTAGCAAGAGTTTGAAGCAAGTTCATCCTCTCACTAAAGTGGGGGTTTAATGTGTTTCCAAAAAATGTATAGTTGACACTTTTATGTTCACTTGAGTCTCTCTTATGGACTTTGGCTTGATTTTTCCTATATTTAATGTTGTAATATTTTCAACACATTCACATTATGTCTTGGAACCTTGTGAATCATTAAGACTTCCAAGATGTCTTGTAAAGGTGTTGTGAAGTTTTGTAACCCACTTTCACACTTTTCTAGGACCCTTTCATCATATTTCACCTAATTAATCACTTTTTATCACTTACCAAGTCTTATTTTAAAGTGATGTAACCCACTTTCATGCTTTTCTAGACTTGTCATCACTAATTCAACCTTTTCTCATGTTTAAATGACCCTTTAATACACTTTTTGGCCGTTTTAAAATGTGTTTTTGAGGATATTCTCGTTGGACAACATTTAATGCCCCTTAATTCCCATCACCCACTTAATTTTCTTAAGTTGGACTAAGTCGCCAATAGGGTCGATTTAGTCCTTTTTGACACAAAACTCAAAATTATTTTAAAGTTTAGATAGCTAGATTTTATCCTCTAACCCTTGAGGTTGGCCTGTGATGTGTTATTTTCATGAAATTTTAGTAAAATCATGTATAAATAAGGGTTTTTCTCCTCATTTTACATCTCCTCCTATCTTCTATATCCTCTTAATCTCTTGCATTCTCATAATTCACTAAGCATTCAATCTCTCAAGAAATCAAGCAATCAAGCATAATCAACTCATCCATTGGAGCTCTTCATTGTATATCTTCATATTTCCACATCAAGGGTTTGGTAAGTTTATGATAGTGCATGTTGTTTATTTATCATTCTCTTTCCATTTCATTTAATTTCATAGGGTTTGATTACCAAAGTGGGGTTTGACCAAGGAAAACCTCTATACTCTAACCCTCAATCATTTTTCCCTCCTTGAATGTGTGTTTGCAGACTTTGTAGGAAGATTTATCAAAGGAAGTGGTGTTGAAGAGTGGTCAAGAAGACATCAAAACCCTAATTCAAGCTTGGAGATACTTTTTATCCCATTTTCTACATAATTAAGTGTGGTCACCTGTTAGAAAACCAAGTGGAGACTTGAGGCCACAAGATTGTGTCCCAAAATTCCCAAAATTTGTAGGTGGACTAAGTCACTACTCCTGGTAGATTAGTCCCACTTCTGGGCTTGAAAAGTGGTTTTTGCATTTTTGGATACCCATTTGGTAGATTCCTATATCGACAAGTTTTCCCAAAACTGGGAATAAGTCACCCAGCCTGGAGTAAGTGTCCTAGTCAACATTTTCAATCAATTTTTCAAGATTATAGAATCTCTCAGCATCAAGTTTCAGATTCTAGGTGCACCTCTCTAATTTTGTTCTATTATTTCATCATTTACTTGCATTTTTAGGTGTTTTTGTATATCATAGTGTGTTTTCCAGCACTTTGCATTTCTTAGGTTTTGCATCATTAGATCATTTCATTTTCAGATCAATGCATTAGTACATCTTAATTAGACACAATACATCTCATTTACGTTAACTTTGATTGTAGACAATTGCATTTTGGACCCGATCCTTTTCCTTTCTCCTTTTAGGTGAAAATCCCTAGAAGGAGCTAAAGCAAGTGTGGGTAATCCAGAATCATTGTCCACAATATCATACTTGAGTTGTGCACCCTGTAAAGACTTGCTAAAGAATTCTATGGGTTGTTCATGGCCCACATTATTTTTCTATAAGTAAGATAGCAACAATAGCATGGAATGAAGCAAAGGAGAAAATGTGCATTGGTTTAGAGAAATCTAGAGATTTCAAAACTAGGGCCTCCTTAATAGCTTGTTTAATTTTCTTGAATGCTTGGTTAGGATCCTAAATCAAAACCACCTTCTCTCCCTTCTTCAGCATCTTAGATATGGGTCTTGTGATTTATGCAACGTTGGTCACAAATCTCCTCAAGAAATTGATTTTTCCAAAGAATGATTGAATACCTTTGACATTCTTTGGTTAAGGTATCGTATCTATGGTTGCTACCCTTTCAGGGTAAATCCTCACTCCTTCTTTGGACACAATATGCCCCAATAGTTTACCTTCAGTAACCCCGAAGGACAATTTCTTCAGATTCAGTGAGATCTCATACTCTAAAGCCCTTATAAATACCTTCTCCAAGTGTGTGCAATGATCTTCCTCTTTGTTGGAGTAATCAGTCAAGTCATCCTAGTATATAGCCATAAATAAGTCAATAAAATCAAAAAATTCTACATCCATAGCCTTTGGAAAGTAGGACCTACATTTGTTAATCCAAATTGCATCCTCACATATACATAGGTGCCCCATGGAGTAGTGAATGTAGTCTTTTACTGCTTAGACTCCTTTACTTTAATTTGGTTATATCTTGAAAAACCATCCATCATTGATAGTAGCTCACAGCCAGTTACCTTCTGTAACATGGCTTCCATGTTCAATAGTGGATAGTTGTCCTTTAATGATGGTATATTCAGATTTATGAAGTCCATACACAACATTATATCACCATTCTTTTTTCTAACTGGCACCAAATTAGACACCCATGAGGAATGCCTGATAGGCTTTATGATGCTAATGTCTCTTAGCTTTATCAAATCCTCTTGTATCTTAGGAGCTAAGGTAGGATTGATGGGCCTTTTCTTTTGTCTAAGAGGCTTATAATTTTCTTTTAGAGGAATCTCATGCTGAAATGATTCCTCTCTATATGCTTTGAGGTCATCATATGACCAAGCAAAGACATGTCTATAATTTCTCAGTAAGGAAACCAACATTTCCTTAACTTTAGGCTTCATATTTTTTCCTACATATACATTCTTAGGGGCACTTTCAGTCCCCAAATTCACTTCTCGTAGGTCCTTTGGATGAGTGGCAGTTGTTTTGATCTTGCTCTTATCTTGTTTATCAAAGACCCTTTCCAATGCTACAAGGCCCTTGGGGATTTTTTTATCTTTAGTTGGATTACCTCATTACCAAAAATTGTATACTTACCATCTATACTTTCCACAAACACCCCAAAGTCAGTCTCCTGACCTTCATATTCATCTACACATCTCAAAAAATTTAGAATATCTTCATCATCATGGACAATCTGCCAATTATGTACATTGTTAGGGATGGATGGCCTTGATTGTATCTCAAATTTAGAGATACCAAAAAGGGTTACATCATTAGGCCTTAATGCAATATTATCAAGTAGCTTTGCCACTCGGTTATGTCCTCTCTCCATCCAATTGATTATGAAAGAATCAAACTACTCAATGAAATCCCAAATAGTATTTTTGTACTGTTTCAATCTGTTGTTTTTGCAAGTATATTTAGCTCTCACTTGGGATATCACAAGCTTAAAATCACCAATTACCATCAATTTTTTTATCCCATGCTTTTCATCCAACCTTAATCCCAACAACAGTGCTTTATACTCTACCACACTATTTGTGCAGACAAAAGACAAAGAGAAAGAAAATTTGTGTGTTTTTTATTAGAGGTAAAAAATGGGTTTTGAGGGGGCCTAGAACCCTTTACAAAAGAAAGAAATTGAAAATAAATAAAAATACAATAATTATATATCAGCCCATACACAGCGAACCAACAACAAAACATCAGCCAAAAAGGACGACCCCAAACAACAACACTACATGTTCTTCAAGATATTAGTAGCCTCCACATAACTCGCTACAACCTTTTGACCTTCATCCAAGACATCAGACAGTTATTTTCTAGGAGCCCTAGCCTGAGCCTTGGTCTTGTTTCTAGTTCTAGCCCCAAGCCCATTCGTATTCACCTCTTAATCAAAACATTATTCTTATCCCCACCCTTATCAACAGTAACCTCATCCTCCATCAACTTGCCACCAACACCAATCTCTTTAGCATGAACAGTCCCCTTGTGATTCTTGGCACTAACAAAAGGAGAGGTAATACCAACAGATTCAAAGTTAACCACAGACTTATTCCCTTCCCCACCCTTGACCATGCTAGGAAAAATTCTCTCCAATTGATCCTCCAGGGTGAGAACTCTACCTTCCAGATTCTATTTCATCTTAAGAGTTTCTTTCACCACAATATTCAAGGAATTAAAAAATTCATCAATCTACTTTTGAACAGAAGACTCTTTAGCTTTACTCATCACACCCCGTACTTTTACATTTATCATATTAAGTTCATGGAAAACCCATTTGAACAATTTGAATAAAACAATGGAAAACTCTCTAGAAGTTCCCAAAACATCAAAAATATCTTCCCTATCAAAATTGAAAACCCCCTTACCTGCGGCATCATCCTCCTAAGAGGAGCTTACCTTGTCCTGATTGGTAGAGATGTCCTTACCCTTTCCAACACAACCAAAAATTTAATTTTACAAATGGAATCCACAATCTCCTCAGTCACAACCTTCCTTTTCTTCAGCCACTCCAGGTCCACAACTGGGGTATCCACAACATCTTGTCTGCCTTCAACGACAACCTTTCCTTTCTTCTGCATATCTAGGTTCACAACCTAGTAATCATCAACATCCTTTCTGACCATGACCATGAGGAGAAAGTTCCTCTCCAACAATTGAATCATAGACTTTAAAAACTATTTCTTCTTACTCCCCACCTCTAGATCCTTCTTCTACTTTGTCACAGGGGGTGGTGATGATGCCTCACCATACAAATCATTCTTCTCCTTCAAGAAAGTACTCAAACAATTAGTAGCCATCTCATCACTGCAAGTCTCATAACCCTTATTAGGGCTCGACGCCCCTTTCTTAGACTTCCCCATAGCAGGGGATTATGGAGCCACCCCCATAGAAGCAAGAGATTCTAGGACATAGTCCACATCCTCCTCAAATTTTGATTCCTTTTCGAAGATAATTTTTCTCTTCTTCCTTTTTTTACTAACTAGATCCTCTTCAGAAACTGTCTCATACTCTAGATTTATTTGCTTACCCTTAGGGGTAGCAATCATCTTAGCCACCTCAAAATATTTAGCATACTCAGAAATTAAAAGGATTAGCCCCACATGCAAAACAAGATTTTTGGGGTTTCTCTTATGGTCCTTGAGACCAGAATCCAGCAACGCCAAGAGATAATAGGGAAAGGAAATTATTTTCTTGTGGTAGAAATGACTAAGCATTTACCATAGAGAAGCATCCTTCTAGGGTAATATAACACATGTGTTCCTCGGCCACATCTCCCCAAAGCGCCTTGAGAGAGCTCCTCTGGTAACCCCCACTCTTTGCTATCTTCTAGTATTTAGCTTCATCCCTCTTGAAAAAAATTTGTATGGCAATTTGCGACTCCTTGTCTCTGAAAAATTTCATACCATATGTAGGCAACCTAAAGATATTTTCTATAAAATCTGCATTTACATCAAACTTCATTCTATCCAAATTCAATACCCTATTTTTCTATGCTTTTGTAAACAATGTCATCGCCTGCAGTTTGTTACCATGCAATCTCTCTAGGTATGGAGTCAATACACCTTTATCTAACACCTTCCAAACCTCTGGCTTCTTCTTGATAGCTTCACAAGAGAAGGAATCTACATGGTTCCCCTCACCTCCCATGTCTACAAAATTTGTAGAGTCAATAAATTTGAGAGCTCTGAATGTAATGAGAAGAAACCTTGAGAAGACGATGCAAATAATGCACATAATTCATTTCAAAATTGAATTAAGGATATAATTATGATCCTAGAGTTTCGTTCCCTATGGATATCAGCCATCGTACTATTAGCTCATTTCAAATCTGGCTTACCATCCCTCCACATAATCATCGGCCATGTGAAGATATTCATGCTATAGAGAAGGGGGATTCACTACTCATGAGTTCTCTTCATTCAAAGAGCCTCATACGACGAATTTCCCTAGGAACAACGTGAAAGTTTTAGAATCAGAAAGAGAAGGTCACAAATATTTTTTGGAAAAATTGAAAATCTCTTGACCAAATGACGTCAGCCCAGAATATGGACGACAGTGAGATGCGCTGGCATCTCAAAGGCACACTAGCATCTCATATGGACAAGAGAATGAGTTTATCACAAAAAATAGCTAAGTGATCACTAACAACCAGATTGTCGAAAACTTACAAAATGTGATAAAGAAGTGGAATATAATAGAACTAAAATGAAGTAAAGTAGAAATGATAAAGATAAAGAGATAGAAGAGAAATAAATTCTCACCACACAAGTGATGAAACCTCCAGCCAATGAATGTCTTCAAAACCTGCATGTGTGATATCTGGAGAAATCGTTGGGGCTATATAGTGGTTTCCCTTAGTCAAACCCCTGTTTTGGTGTTCCCACCTCCATGGAAAGCCAAGAAGATAGAGAGAGAAGAGAATTGAAATGGACAAAGCATGCAGTGAAAGCAAAACCCTCTCAAGAGTAGAACCTGCACCACCAAGTAGGAGTGATAAAAGCAATCCCTGCTCGAGGAGGAAAACTTGTATCACAAAAGAGGTGATAAAAGTAGTCCCCACTCAAGGAGGAGAAACCATATCACAAATTAAGAATGCGATAAGAAGGGGATATGGAATCCCAAGATGCTCACAAGCATGAGATAGGGGAGATGGAGTTGCAAGAGTGAAGCTAAGAGAGCTTGAAAGTGCTTGAAAGTCATGTGACAAATAATGGAGTTGTGTAAGCAAGAGTAGGGTAGAAGAATGGAGCTAGAAGAAGTTAGAGTGAAACCTCTGGAAGTGGAGGAAGAGCTGTAAATGAGGCGAAAAGACTGCTTTTAAGGAGAGAAAAGAATCTTCTCTAGTTGTTACATGGCGTCCTGGGCTATTACCACTGACAAAAGGTGAGGACAAGTGACAAACATGCTCAGAGACAACTATTTGAGCATTGAAAAGTCGCAGGATGCTAGCACAGTGCTCAGATGTCTACGTGGCATAGTAGTGTATGAACACATCACACTACTAAACAAGAAGAAGAGGAAAACCACCAGGCTTGATGAAAGATGACACAGAAGGGTAGCTGTTAAAAAGGGGTGTTGGAGCATCATTAGAAGGGAAAAAGGATGATGTAGGGGCTAAAATGAGCCTACACAAGTACTAAGGGAGTGGACACTAAAGCGGATGCAAGAATGCATGTGAAATTATGAGGGCTGCAATTTTATGATTATACATTTTTCCCCCACTTTAGCAGGCATATGAATTTATATTAATATGCACACTAAAGGGAATATAATAAACATAAATAATATCATATGCAAAAAGGATACTATAGAGGAAGTAGATAACCCTTCGAACCATAGAAGTATGCCCCCAGGCTAAAGACTTGCAAAATAAATGTATTAGAAAAGAGAAAACCTGCACCATACAACAACGTTAGAACATAAAAGGCTAAAGGATTCGAGTTAGCAAAGTAAAGAGACCTCGATGTAGAAGCTTGTCTTAGTACTATGCGTCATCCCCAAATTAAGAAATCATGCATAGAAGAATTCTAAAATGAAGAGAGGAAGGGCATATACTCAAGATGAAGAAGGTGAAGATCTTCAATCTGGTATATACAACTAAGAAGAAAGGAATTTAAGAATGTAAGTGCCTCACAGGCCCATAGACCTACAAGGAAGGTGTCCTCCAAGATCTCTCACATGTAGGATACCCAAAAATTTGCCTTACAAAATTGCAAACCTGCAAGGAAGGTGTCCTCCAAGATCTCTCACATGAAGGATACCCAGACCGTGCCTTATAGACCCACAGACCTACAAGGAAATGTCCCCCAAGATCTATCACATGGAGGAAGTTAGGAAAAGTGCCTTATAGACTTGAAAACTTGCAAGGAAGGTGTCCATATGAAGGAAACCCAGGAAAGTTCCCTACAGACTCGCAGACCCATAGAGAGGTATCCTCTACGATCTCTCACATGGAGGAAACCCAAATAAAGCACCTTACAGAACCGCAGAATTGCAGGGGAGCCACCCCCAAGATCTCTCGCATGGAGGAAGCTTGAAGGAGCACCCTTCAGATCTACAAACCTAGAGGGAGGTATCCCCCAAGATCTCTCTCATGGAGGAAACCTAGGAAAGCAGACTCCATAGAGTCAGAAAATGGCCACGTAGGAAAGTAAGCAGACACTCGCACAGATTGTCAACAATTGGAATTCTTTCAAAGGGGTCCCTCAAGAACCCTCCAAAAGAATAGGGGTCCACTAAAGGGATGCACTATTTGAAAAGTGAGGTCTAGTCAGGCTGCCCCTAAGCTAGACACAAATATAATTCATTTGAGAGAAAATCTTTCATAGGGGGTCCCTCAGGAACCCTTCAAAAGAAATAAGTCCACTCAAGGGATGCTCAGTTTGAAAGTTTACAAAGAGGAGAGAGAGGGTCCTTGAGAAGGACACACATCTCCAAAATAAGTTATCATTGGGCCCCCAACATAAAGGGGAGGAGAACTATGCAAGATACTTAATACATGCAGGATAGAGGTAAACCTCTATATCACTTGCCATGTGAAGAGAATGAAGGTGTGTCAATCAAACAGGATTTTGATAGCACCTAAATCACAAATTTTTTGTATTTTATCTTTCAAGGCCTTACATTCAATAGTGGAATGGCCAAGCACTTGATGGTATGCACAGAAAAAATGTTTTTCTTTATCATGTTTATGGAATTTCTTACACGTAGGAGAAGGAAGAGTGATTAAGCAAGCTTTTAGAAGCCACAACAAAATACTCTCTTGCTTGAATAAGGACTGAGGAGCAGCAATCAAACCTTTCTCTTGTGGATAAAATTTTGACTTCTCACAAGAAGAAGAAGGCACGAAGATAGAAGAAAATCGAGGAAGAATCTTTTCAAGAGAATGAGGTTGACAAGAATTCTTGTCACTCATCCACGACTTCCATTTAGATCATTCCTTTGAGCAGCCAAGTCCCAAATTATGTTTATAGGGTGTGAATTCTATAGGGACCCAAATGCCTTGTTCATTACGCCCACAACCTTTACGCTCAAAAAAATATTTAGAGATAAGCTTAAAGTCGGGGCCATAATGTGTTTGTAAATCTTGAAAAGAAGAAGGGTCCTCATAAAGAGCATTGCCCAAAAATAGAGATCACACTCCTCTATGGGATCACCATCATCCTCTTTCATAAGACTGTCAACATTATCTTCTTTAGTAGAAGCATAAGGGTATGTGCAGGATCATGATGGCCAAAAAGTGGCGATATGATGTGTATGGGTAGGGGTATGTGGCTGACGACTTTATTTTTAGCAAAAATTGATGAAACAAAAAGGGTTTTTAAAGGATATTCTTAGCTTTCCACCAATATAAATTATGCTTTACTTTGAATTTACTAAATAATTATTATCCTTTTCTATTTGAATTATGACTAAAGTCTTGATTGATAGGCCGATTGAAAAAAATCTATAGCTTTCAAACGATATCACATTTTTTGAATCCAAAACATGCCTTAAATTCTATACTTTTCATACTATAGGATAAAAAAATAAAATTGAATTTCATGAAGTTTTGACCAAGTTAAGGTGGTCAGACATACAATTTTTTATATTTTTTAAAAGTTATAATAAGAAATTCATAATTAATTATTTACTTGGAAAAAAATTACAAAAATATATGCATCACATTGGGACATGAGTCCTCTACTTATATCTAAAATATTATAAAAAATATTCATTTTATTGTGGTTAGGGTGGTCAGACAGACACCTACTTATTTTTCCTTGAAGGGTACTACGCATTGAAATTTCAAATTTTCACCAAATAGATTTTTTTTTCTAAAATAAACCTAGTAGTTTAGAAATTGGATTCAATTTTCTACAGATTATACTTTTACATATTTTTGAAATAATATAGATAACTTATTCAAATTTTTACATCAATTTTCTTAACTCTGATTTTTTTGAATTTTTCGCCACTTAAGGGCTTGTTTTTTCCATGATGATCCTGCAGATACCCGTAATCATCTTCCTACTAGTACTCTCCAAATTGAACTAGACTAGTGAATCCTATAGACTAGCCACTTTCTAGTGATCAAATTCAATGGGGTATTTGGCCAGCTGACAGGAAATGGAATTAAAACACATTTCCCCTAAACTTTAGGCTCTGTAAGACCTAGGGGGTGATCCTTTAGCAATATCTAA
The DNA here is from genome assembly GCA_007258455.2 of Sequoia sempervirens. Lineage (NCBI taxonomy): Eukaryota > Viridiplantae > Streptophyta > Pinopsida > Cupressales > Cupressaceae > Sequoia > Sequoia sempervirens. The sequence continues at coordinate 16,196 of VDFB02058549.1, forward strand.
AGACTTAGAAACACAATTAATGGGATATTTATTAATGGATGAATGTTCTCACAGAATTATGCTGAGAAACATAAAATATCACTCAACATTGGAAAGATAGTAAGTGAATTTCATCAACTAGAATGGAGAACATGGCAGATACAAGTACTCACAAAAAAAATTTAAAATGATTTATGATTTAAAGAGTTTAGGACCAAACTGAAAATAATAGAAGCATGGTAATGGATTAGTGCAATAAAATGGGCTATGGAGTCATATAACCTGCATTCATCTTGCACTGCTAAACATGCTTTGAAGATATTTACAAATGTTATCACATTGTGACAACCAGACCACTAAAATTTTATTTGATAACTCTTGTTATAAATCCATTTGAAACACAATACTCCTGTCACATGTACTGAAGCAATTACACTATCCCTTGAATAATAGGAAAAATTAAAAGTAGCTTGTGCTTCATTAAAGCAATTACATCATTCATAGAATAGAAGGAAGCAAAAAATATAACTCAAGTGTACTAAATGTGCATGAAAAGACTCAGATAATCTTATTATTGAATCCAAAAAATGTATTACAATTCAGCTATGGAGAGAATTATCAGCTAAATTAAACATGAAAGCATAATTCAGAGCACACACTTTCAGATTAATAACTTAGTTACAATCATCCTAGCATTACAATCTACCCAGAGCTTCTGCTTGCCTTTATGAGCTTTTAGAAATTTGATCCCAGAATTAAAACAATGAGAAGAGAATTAGAATAAAAGGAAACATAAAACTCTAGAAGAAAATCTATTGAAGACATCTAGAAAAATCTATCACCGTTGATCAACAACAAACTCAAAGCATCTCTCCTCTCACTTTCCCTTTACAATTTTTCCACCAAAATTGCCTTTGCCTCGGTTGTTTTGCAACAAAAAATATGCCCATGTGATGAAATTCCCCATTCTACCAATAGCTGAAAGAAAATATCTTTTCCCCATGAAATTCCTCTTTTTTCTATTCCTTTATTATGCAATGGATGCAAATATCATTTTATTCATTGTGCATTTTATTGCCCAGCAATAAAATATTTTACTCTTACACTTTTTATTCCCCAATAGAGAATATTTCACCCATAAAGTGAATATTAAATTCACTTCACAAAATTCCCCTTGCACATTTCCACTTCTCATGCTATTACCCAGCAAAATAACATTTAAATTTAATGAAGGAGGCCCCAATTTAATTTCACATTTCCCAGTATATCCTATGCTATATATTTCAATATTCATCTCCTAGCCAAATATTAATCTAGCTTTTCAAAAAGCCTTTTAAAGAGTGGATATTTTATTCAACATACCCTTGTGCCAACCTCTTGATTTTGTATTGCCAGCACACAATACTTAAATATTTCATTTAAAACATTTTCCCACTTCCCACTTGTCACTTTACCGCTTAAATATTTCCCCATAACATTTCATTTCACTAGAAGAAAATAAATGGGCCCACCCCATTTTACTTTCTACATGTACCCTGCCTAGGAAAATGAAAACATCAAAATGTTTTATTTACAACATTGTTTTTAAAATTGCCATCGAGGAATTAACTTTTAAAACCAAATTCGTTTAATACAATTTCATCCACCCATGTTTTCAATATTTATTTCGCGCATTCAACAAAAGCTTCTCTCGGGACCCATGTGCCATGTGTCAGCATCTCGTTGATCACGCGAGAAATAAACAGTAGGCATTTTAAACCTGTGAGCCAGTGGGGTGAGGCTGAGATTTTGTCTCACATTCATTTTGATTTTGAAGTTATATGCCATCAAACTAGACCCATACATTAAATTTTTGATGGGGCCACACCATTTACTTACCTTCCTCTCACTCATCCTACCAAAATAACCATCGAGCAATTAAAAGTGGTGAGCTAGTGGGGAAGGGTTGTGATTAAGCTACATCCAACTTGCAATCTCCTCCATTGATTTTATTTTATCTCCATTTTCACATTATGTGCCCTAATTTTCCATATCATTGCCTTCAACCTGCTCTACAATTCTCGGCTACAATGGCGGTAGCTTCCCTTTTTATGTGTTTCAAACAGTTTCAAATTCCTTCCCTCATTGTTTTGAGACCCTTTGTTTTGATCAATGTCTGCAATGTAGACAAACATTCCCTTCTTGCTGCCAGTGGATCCCTCTAGTAAGTGCGTCTATAGCCTTTTATTTGATCTACACCCATGGCATTCCATTCAATTTGGCATCGTGGGTACATTCTCCTCTAGTAACATAAAGAATTTCCTCTTCTCACGAGCAGCTATTTGAAAGTTTCTAATGCATTTTCAACAAACCATCACACTCAATGCATTCCCTTTCAGGCTGCTAGTCATGCCTCTTCTGCACTTGCATTTTCTTGAGAGTTTCCACAGCCTTTTTCAACATTTTATTTTTTGTGTTGCATTTGTTGCAATCATGGTATCCCATTTACCAACATTAAACATCCCTCAAATGGAATAGTTGTTATAATGTGGTATTACCACTTCTTATCAATTGGTGCATTTCATGTTGCATTTTTTTTGCTCCACCAACATTTCTTACAGCCACCTCTTGTTATGCATTAATTCATTGATGGAATTCCACGGGATCACATTAATATCCATTGGTTGCACTAACCTTTTGACTAGCACCCCTTTTTATTCATTTACCTTATGCTTTGATGGATGTCCATTTGCTTCACATGCTTCGCCCATGTTCTTTTCTCCATGCGAGGGCCTTTTTTTTTGCCTGTAGCATTAATGGATTTTCCAGAAAGTAATCCCTATAACTTGCAGCAAGAACCATTTCAGGGTATGGCACCATTGTTTCACCATACGGCTACAAAGCCCTTCTTAGAACAAGATCAAACCATGCAAGGAATAATTCACTAACACATCTTGCAGAGAGGAGTAGAGCATTCACAATAGCATAATCACATTCAACATCATTTGACAATGAGGTCTTTGAGTGTATAATTCCTGCAAAACTTGTGAATATTTGATCCATTCCAATTTGTTCTCATTCTAAATAGAATTATAGTGAAGAGATCGACCATAGCCATTTTACCAATCACATAATCTTCATTCATAATACCTAACAGACTATAGATGGTTCTTTAGAAACACACATGCCTCGTTGTTGTTATTAGGTACTTTGAGTGCACCTTAGAAAATATTGTAGCTCAATTGGATTTCATTCAGAATATTTTCCTTGGCTATAAAATAAAGGTGTGTCTCAAATAGTTAGATACCTGGGCAATATTATCTTGCATAATGTTTTGATTTTATCCATGCTGAATAACACTACTTTCTTTAAGCAAAATGAAGAAATCTATGACAATGACAAGTGAGATATCCCCTTTAATAACCATAATGTACTCAAGCAGGACGTCATCCAACACTTGCAACCTCATAACAGGGTAAAACGTGTCGGGCCCCATGTGGCTCGACTAAAAAAAAATTCCATTTTCAAACAAATTTTACCCTCAAATTAACTTGTGACAACTTTGGATTGCTTCAGAAGTGAAAACATGAACTGGGTTGTGATTAAAACTGCTTTTTGACATGTTTGCAAAATGTGCAAAATTGGCTAGGTGGGCTTTGGAATTGCCTTTAAAAATTGATCAAACGGCCTCTTGGAGATGTAAAAACTTGAAAACTTGTAGAAATTCTTCATAAGAATTGTGTGCAAAATATAGATCAGAGAAATCAGTCACGAGGAAAAAATTATTAATTGTCAAAGTTGCTTACTCAAACTTTCTGCAACAAACAGTTGTTCTAAACCAGCTGAAACTGAAGAGATCACCTCATTGCAAAAATATCAAATTAACTCCTAGTGAGCTACCACTGGACACAGTAGATCATTTTGGTGTAGAGAACATGTGTGCAAGAGGGATCACCTTGAAACATCATCCATCAAAAGATATTCAAGGTTGAAGTTGACCTCTCTGAAATGTTGTCAGCAATGCAGATGCAAAACAGGAGAAACTACATTTGGTTTTGATCTACTAAAAATACCAAATCAACTCGTGAGACTTTGAAAACTGACATGTGAGCTCATCTAGGTATGGAGAATGTAGAAAAACATTCATTTTCTCTTTATGATGATTTTTTTTGCAAAATGCAAGCTCAAACATGTAGCTACTTTGCAAAACTAAGGATTTGCAAACACTAGAAAAATGCCAAAACCCTCCAGCCTCGCTTTTTGAAACCTTAAGAAAACTCCTCGTGGGAAGCTAAAAAATGACATGACCATTCACCCATGACACATAATTGTATCTGCAAATGGATTTTGCACCAAAAGCAACAAGCTCCAAAATATGACTCTCCAAAGTAGGTCATTGAAGTATATTCTTTGGGTGCACTTATGAAAATGTAGATGCAAAATTTTGAAATGGGCATCTCAAATTTGCAAAATTTGAGAGTGCCATCAGTGGCTCCGACTGGGGATGTATCCCCCTATGGGCATAGCAAGATTCCAGAGCTCTAGGGAAGTAGACCAAATGCTAAGTCCATCAGGTGTTTTGAAACTGCTCCTTTATTCATCCTTTATTTTTAACTTCATCTGGTGACACCCAGGCCACCAAATGAAAAATGTGAAGTCAATATTTATGCCTATGAAACACTCATTTTTTTTATGTCTACCATAGGCCAAATTTGAGAACATTATCATAGACCACTCACAAACTAGCTTGGTCATTGACATGCTCCACTCTATCACTGTGCTTTCTGATGTCACTTACAATTCTATCAATCTGCAACATGCAATCAAACATTAATTGAAAGTCATAATCATTGTGACATTTTACCTTGGGTAGCTCATTGTCATGTTCCACTTAATGCTCACTCTCATGAATTGAGAAATAGAAGCATTCATAGTCCATTTGATCTTCGACATCACAAAATTTGACATCAAAATCAGTTTGCACATCAAACTGAAAGCTCTCATAAAAAAATTGTTGTGTGTTATGCAAATCATCTTCAAATATGTCAAAGACAAAAGATGCATATTCAGGAGCATCCTTGTACTGATCACTACAACATAGGCACATCTTTTGACATTTTGGTTCAGGTACATTATTATCATAGAAACAAGGATCATATGCATCATCATTCAACTCAAAGCCAAATATTTCAAGTGTGGGCTCAAGCAATTCAACATCAACAAGCACAACAGGAAGACAACCATGTGCACTAGTAACTTCATGCACAATATCAGTTGATATGTGTGCTGACCCGAAAGTGAAAAACTCATTGCTAACTGAAAACTCCTCATTAGCAATAAAACTAGAATCTTCGTTTTCTTTCACATCAATGCTTTTCGCATGAGGTGACAAAATTCCCATGTTCACATTATGAAAATAAGGAACATAAAACACTTGAAGTAGTTGTCCTCAACTTCATACTCATTAACATGAGATTCATCATTTGCTTCATTCCTTGGCTGCTCCACACATGGATCAAGAATCTCTATAGTATCAATACAATCTGCAACTTTATTTTCATATGAATCAATAAGCTTTTCAATATCATCAATGGCTAATGACATTGATTCAATATCCATATACATGTCACAATGTACCACTTGATTATTCCAAAATGCATCCCATATTTCATCATCATACTCTTCATGTACCACAAAAATTTCCATCTTTACTTCAGAAAAACAATCATGAAGAGTAGGGGAATAAGCATACTTATCAACACCTTCATCATATTCAACATTATGTTTTGAGTCAACATACGGATCACACACATGTTTGTCTTCAAACTCTGCATCACTCTCACGTTGAACATGCTCTATTGATTGTGAATCTGAATTACATTTGGTGTATTCATAACATGCAATTTGACCCCTCACCTGTGGAAAAATGACTTCACAAGCATCTACATCATTACATTCTTCAAGTGAGGAATATTCTTCCACATCATCCTTAGAAAAGCAATCACAATCTTCAGAGGAGCAACCAAAAATATCAACCGCATCATGATTTTCATCACAAGAAAGATCATCACTACATGAACCATGTTCAGAATCTTTAGAATGAATACTTGAGGTTGTAATAATAGGATCATAATCACTGGTTTGTAATGGCATATCAACAACATAGGCATTATAATTTTTGATCACATCATGACATAGAGTAACACTCAATGTCTCATTTACCTCTCCATCATATGATATATCACAAGAGAAACATTCTTGCACATCTACTATGTGATCATCCCATGTGTCATCATCTTCCTCACCACTACAAATATTTTCACGTGTTGATGGTGAGTTGATTACAATGTTCATCCTTTGACATATGAAAATATGGATTTTCTTCTTTTGACATGTTCTCTTCACGTGTTTGTAGTGTTTTCTGATTTTGTTCAGGAGGATAGTTGTTGTCTCCATTTTGAGAATCTAGATTTTGTGCATAACCACACTTGGCCAATTCTACAATCCTTATCCAATCAGGTACTTGATAAAAGCTATGGGGCTTCAATTCCTCTAGAAAAGTACTCAGCCCAGATTCATAAATCTCACAAAACAAATCAATGGACACAAAGTCCTCAATTTTGAAATCTTTGGGAAATTCTATCAAAGCATCCAAAAATCTCATAAACAATCCATATCATGATTCTCCCTCTTGTCTCTTCATTTCATACAATTCTTGCACAAAAGATTTGTGATAAAAAATGCTAAGATTTTGTTGACATTCAACTTGGAGCTCACTATGATCTGCATACTTTGATGATGGAAAAATCATAACAGGAAAAGAATTGCCAGGTTGACAATCATTTTCATTATCTGATCTTTGAATTATACTTGCATGAGGTGTGTTTGGATAATCAACACTTGTATCCAAATACCCTTTCATCATTGAGTACTTCAAATTGTTCTCAATGTCCATAACATCTTGATATTTCTAATGTAATGTTGCAGGCTCCTTATCTCTCAACAATAATTTTTTTTTTTTGTCAAATGCACCACGATACACAACCAAGCATTCAACATCATTTGGTCGCACACTTCTGATTTCCTACTTGCCTTTGCAGGTGAAGATTAAAAATAGGGACCAACTCATTTTCACTTATATGGATCTCCATGAAGTTTTTCCTCACCATACTTGGGTTTACCCTTTCACCAAATTGTTCATCAAAGGTTGTCATAAACTGATTCCATGAGACAATAGAGCATGCTGGTAAATATGAGTACCAATCCCTGGCATCATCCTTCAGAGATTGAACAAACAACTTAATGACAACATCCTCATGATGCACCTCGTAATCCCCCATCGTTTGCAGATGTTTAGAGGCTGATTC